>JBBMKC010245452.1:0-10634 GCA_037834085.1 Bipalium vagum
ACAATAACTTATATTTACAGTGTACGGAATTAAATGTTCAAATAAAAGAGGTGTTCATTTATGCAGGTTTCACTGTAATTGAATTCATAGTTTAATGGAAATTACTCGTGAAAAACCATCTAAAAATCCAGAAAAATGAAAAGTAAAATATGAACAGAATGTCAGCAAAGCTCTTTGGCGTAAAGCCTCTGATAATCCAAATTATTTCTTAACTTCTAAGAATTTTAAGTATAAAAATAAATTTGAAAAGGGATACACAGCAAAATTGACTAATGAGATGCTTATCATAAATAAAATGTTATCATACAAACCCAATTGTATATCGAATTATAGATAAACATGGGGAAAAGATATTAGGACGATTTAACGAAAAAGAGCTTCAAGGAAGTCAAATGTAAAAGTAGAAAATGTAGAAATTACAAAAACCTCTTTGAGTGAAATAAAATGTCATGATTTTTTAAATTTGATATATAAACCAATTGGATTAGTTTTACATAGAATAGCACCATTCTGCTGTTTGTTTAAACTAATCAAATCTAGTTTATACTATGAATTATTCTTAACTTCCTGTTATTAATAAATTAAAAAGAGTGAATCTAAATTCCTTTTAGAATTTAATGGAATGGCTTATGATGGCAATATTTTTCCAATTGACACGAGACACGGAAAAGTCAGTCATGTCTTGTATATCAAGAGATTTGTTACGTAATTGACTCGGATTCTTGTAATTCCTAAACCGAAGATTGCGACAATGAAGACAATTTTTTTCCGCTCAGAAAATATAATATTTAGACTTTTCCGTGATAAAATCGTCTGGGAAATAAATAATATTTTAAATATCAAAGGAAGCAGATAAATAAATCATAAATCATTTTTCGATTGTCAAAGATATAAGATAAAATTACTTTATTTAAACAAAAGCACATCTGGTTAATATTTATTCGAAATCTTAACCAACCAAATTGAACAATTTTCATTTAAAAAAAGATTTTTTTTTATATATTTAATTTTAGAATATTTTTTTATTATTTTATATATTTAATTTTAGAATATTTTTTATTATTTTTTTACTTTATTTTTTATTTAATTTTTTTTAATATGTATAAATTAATTAAGAAAGGAACTGCAGATTTTCATTTCAGAATTTTATTTTGATTTAACTCATAAATTTGTAGCACTTTTTAATTGATTTTATTTAGTACATAATTTTATTTGGAGTTAATCTATTGAAATTATTGATTTTCCCCTATCAATTAAAGTAAGTAATATTATAGAGTTCATTTTAATTTGTTACTTTATATTTTCTTGTTGTACTTCTCAGTCTTCAATTTGTGATTTAATTAAAATATAATAATTAATTATAATTATAAAAATATAATTAATTTATTATTATTAATATAATAACCTCTCTCCCGTACCCCTCTCTTTATCTGAAATAAAATCATTTTCACTACATAACATAAAAACACAAGTGCTCTCCGTTCTCAATTTATTATCATCATTTGCCAATAATAAAAACGAAGACCGAAAAAAACAATAATTGCTTTGGAATGCACTCTCCCTTATTTCAGGTACAACTGTCACCAAAACAGTTTACACTTAGTGAAATCTCGACCATGCTCCATATTTAATGTATTCCTTCGGTAAAGATGCATCAGTATACATAGACAGGACGCAGGACATTTCACGTGAGGCCAGGTAATATAACGATTTGCAGTGAAAGGACTCGAGACATCTGTAAAGACAGATTAATTGGAAAAGCTGAATAAAAGAAAAAATACCTAAGGGCACAATCAATTGTTGTCTCTGATCGATATTCTTCGTAACATCCTTGTTGTTCTTTATCATCATTGAAAAGGTTTGAAAAACTTTGCACGAGCAGCCTTGAACGAATCTTTTCTTTTTTTATCTCTTCATAAACACACATAGCGCTCTGTTCATCTGAACAGGAAATATCGATCAGACCTTGTCTGCCATGGAATGCAGTACAATCACCGTTATCAGGTGCGTCTTCATTCCACAGTTTAATGTCCTTCATCTCACTTCCGTCTGTTTCAATCCATCCTGTTCTGGACTTTTTTCTCTCATTCAAAAGATCATTGACGCCAGACATAAACCAGGAATCATCCTTAAAATCGGATTTAACTTTTTCTAGTTCTTTCAAAAGACCCAAGCGACCGTTCATCTCCGTACACATTTTCCAGGTCTCACAAAACCTAAATCTAGAATCATTTAGAAATATGCAAACGCCGTTTTTCAAATAAAAAGGCTTCCCACAAGATGATTGCACTTCATAGGTCAGTTGAAGCAGATAGACAAAAATTTGTAGCCAGTCCATGATGAAATGAAATTATTTGACGATACCTCGTTTAAAATTCTTCTGACTGTTAAGCAGAGAAAACACAGAAGCTGATTAGATGAAATTTATTTTTAGGTGTTATCTGATTGGTCCATTTTCTCCTGTCAGAAAATAAAGATATTTAAACAAAAACAAATTTGACCTTCACTTTTTATGACAAAATTTTGTCTTTGTGTTAAAAGTACAACAACAAATTCATTATTCAGTTTATTATTCTGAAACATTGAAAATATTTCAACTGTAATAATAATAATAATAATAATAATAATAATAATAATAATAATAATAATAATAATAATAATAATAATAATAATAATAATTGTAAAAATTAATATTGGCATAAAATACACTGTAAATACTTAATAATAAAATAAAATTATTTTCATTTGTAAGGTAAGAATTAAAAAATGAATCTTTTTCTTTTCTTCTTCAATTTTGGCGAGACGGAGAATTGAGGAAAGACAATGAAAGTGTTGCAAAAAAATACAAATAGATTCTCAACAGAAAGTTTGAAAAAGAAAATAAACTTAATAAAAGAAAGAACCTTTCTACCTTATCTTACTCCGGGACATTTTCAACATATACTTCTGCCAAAAGAAGAAAAAAAAGTTATTCGAAAAGAACTGAAAACACGATTTCTTTTCAGAGAGAATTTTTGTTAAATAAAATAATTTTATTTAGTACTATTATTATTATTATTATTATCATTATTATTATTATTATTATTGTTATTATTATAAAATGAATATATTAAAAATTAATTCATAAAAACTAATTTTCATAACCCAGTATTAATTCTCAAATAACATCGTTGAACTCATTTTCATAAAATCTACCTAATATTTATTTACCATATTGATTTATCAATAATGTCATAAGCAATTTAACTTTTTAATAAATTTAATATATAATAAGTATTTGCTCTGTCCATTTTAGTGTGTAACCTTTTTCAACTTTATTTTTATATTTAAAAATTTGAACTTTAACACCAATATTGAATCGAGGCTTTGGATTTGTGGTTTTAGTTTTAGAGAATAAATAGAAACCTCCGACAACTTTGTTGGATTTTTATATACGTAAGCAGACCTCGCTTTATTAGAAGAAATTCCAAATAATGTTTAATTTTTATTGTTATAAAAATAATTATTTGAGGTAACGAATGAAAAAATCTCTTTATTTTTAATTTTTAACAAATAAACAACGAAAACAAGTATTTTTTAAAAATGAAAACCCTATTTAAACAAAAGTACTAATAGTGAATTTAGTACAAATCAAAGAAATTAAAGAAATAAAATTAATAGATGTAAAATATTTTTTAAAAAATAGAAAAAAGAGATGAACGAAAATTTAGCTGACTTACCTTCAATAACAAATTCGAATAATACTGGAAAACTTTCGATTTCTTATCTTAATTGAAGAATTCAAAAAAATAAATGATAAATTTCCTCAAAATAAATACTGTGAAATATCTTTATGGGCTAAAGTTAATGTTTCAGAGATAAAAGATTTAATACGTAACAGTAACGATTTATTACAGTTTAAAAAAATGTACTTTTGAACCATATATTGGGATCCATAGTGAAATCCACAGTAAAACTGGTAAAAAACCAGTCTGATCAAAACCAAAATTCAAAGATTCCAGAGATCGCTGATGAACCTCAGGAGCCAATGGAGAGTGATGACAGCTCTCCGAAACTTGTTATCGACATCGGAAACATTTGATTTAATATTTGAGATTTGATTAGAATTTGAATTTACATTTTATTATATTTATTTTCCCGAATTTAGTCGCGGTTGTGTGAACATTAAAGATGCACCACAATCTGGTCGATCAAAACCAGTAACCTTTGAGGAGATGATTAAAAATATCCAAGACGTCGTGTGGACAGACCGTAGATTAAAATTGATTCAGATTGCTGAAGCTTCGGGCATCTCAAAAGAACGTGCTTACCACATCTTATATGAAGAATTGAACATGAGAAAGCTGTGTGTAAGATGGGTACTGAGTTTGAAAACACCACAACAAAAACAATATCGTGTGGCAACTTTGGAACAGTGCTTGCAGCTTATTCGACATCATCCAGATTTCTTCAATCGATTTATCACTGTGAACAAAATCTGGCTTCATCTAGCTTCACAGGAAATAAAAATTCAATCAATGCAATTGACAGCAAAGGGTGAACCAGCTCCCAAAAAGGCAAAAACGACTCCCTCTGCAGGAAAAATTCTGGCTACCGTTTTTTGGGATACTAAAGGTATTATTTTCATGGACTTCCTTGAAAAATATAAAACGATAACTGAGTTATATTATGCAAACCGACTTGATAAACTGTTCCAGCATATTCGTGAGAAAGCTTGAGGTCTGTCGAGGAAAAAATTTTTTTCCACAATGATTTCCCATAATTGAAACTAAGAATTATTGAGTCAGGTGGCTTTTTAAAGAAATAATTAAATAATATAGTAAATTATTAGGGAAAAAGTTATGTTACGTTTTATTATTTGAATTTATCTAGAGATATATATAGTGGAGCACCGCTGAACTCATTGGGAAATTCAGGACAAAATTGGTTTATTAAAATTTAAGTGCGATCACTTTTTTATTACCGTGTCATATCTCTCGAAGGGAAAGTAAGATATTAACACTATTTCTGATTAATATCTCTTCCGAAAATTAATATAATTCTTCAACAATTTAAACAAAATTTTTTTTTGTTTTAATATCTCTCAAAGATAACATTTATCTGATAGTTGAAACCTGGTTCTCTTTACTAATAGTTGGTGAAATCAACAAAGTTTATTTATGTGAAGGTTGAGCCAAGATTTCGAGAACGAAGAAACACTTACATGGAAAACTGTTGATTTAATTTGCTTATCTGATCTGAATCTTAATTTGTGCGTTGATTGATATTTTAATATTTGAGATAAAAAGTAACCTATTTTATTTACTGATCAAATAATTCTCTTATTTTATGTGAATTCGGCGCATATTCAGTATAAATACATCAAATAACATTGGGTTATGGATTTTTTTTATAATAGAATGAATATGTTCAAAGTAATAATAGACTAAATAAGTTCCTCATGTAGCCATAATAATGAAGTATAATACGATAATAAAAGTTTAATATTTAATTAATTTCATCTTAATTAATAATCAATTTAATTCGGTCAGTCTTGTTTAAGAATAGGATTGGAATCGATAAGAACTAATGGATTCAAATAATTAATAATTCTTACTTGATTCTTGTGTTTTGTTTGTAGTTTAACCAAACCAGTCGTTTGAAACTCTTCATTTGATTGGACTCTTCGTTTAAATTCGACGTGAGAGATTAGTCTTGTCTTTAATTTTGCGTTATTCAGCTTGAAATAGTAATATTAAAAATACTTTTTTCAGTCAAATTCCTTATTTTCTCAAAGTTCTGTAATTTTACCTTTGGAATTATATTCTTATTTAATTACTATATTACCTATTATTCTACTTCCTTTACTTATATGGGTTTATCAGTCCCTTTAAACGTCACTTACTGTCAATTTTTATTCGTAATCAAAGCATCCTCCCTTCCTCGCATCTTTTACTTTGATTCACTACTCTACATTTATAACATAAAATAATTTTGATGATAACCAACAGTTAACATTATTATTTATAATAATAAAGATTGACAATGATAATCGAGAGTTATAATGTTATCAATCAATAATAACTATGAATAAATTATCGATAATTACATAATAAAAATTCATAATTGTACTAATAGATTTAAATTAAGTCGAAAGTCAATGAAAACAAATCATATTTTTTTACACATTTTTATTTCTTTTTTCAAAACACCTTTCAACTCTTCCTCTTGTGCCTTTTATTTTGATTCCACCCAGCAAGTCTGACTCTCGAGATTGGCCCGGTAACACTTGAGGCTACAAAGCGGTTTGCCGGTCTTTGAACAGCTGTACCGTTTGCGGTTGGCACAACCGGGAAGGGAGCACAGCACTGGGACCAGTGAGCCTTGAGATGACAAGAGAGCTGGAGCCTCCCACTTGGGACAGAGTTCGGCATCGGAGAACTCAATATAACTGATGCAACGTCCATCACGTTGGGTGCTCACCGTGCGAATCGATCGACACGGCTGCGCAGCGTCGGTGTGCGGAACGAGAGCAGGACGTCCTTTTTTCGTGATTCCACGCGTACCCTGGGTAACTTTCAAAAGCCGCTCAACGGTCACGCGTTGCTCCTCCTCCTGACGCTGTTTGATGGCCCGGCGATGCTCGCCCGACTTACCCGGTTGCCGTGGAGTTCTGATTTCCTTAATGGTTGTAACACTAGTCGTCGATACCAATGGATCGGTCCCCGCCGTTCCACCAGTCTCATCAGCAGTGGTCATCCCGGATTTTTTGTCAAGCAATGACCGTTGTCGGGCCGTCATGTATCTTGGATCGTTCATTTGGGCCAGGTATCGACACTCCCGATCGGACCAGTCGTCGTCGTCCTCGTCCTCATCGTTGTTGTTGTCATTGTCACCGTCGTGACCCTGCTCAACGGGCAACTGAGAATTGGGTCCCTCTTCAGCCGATGAATAGGTATCGATTTTGATCATAGCCGCATCAGCATCAGCCGATTTTTCGTTCTCCTTTCATTGAAAATAATACCATGGATAATTTTCTTTTGAGAAATTAGTTTCATTGATTTTTTAACGTAAAAAACTTTCAATAAAATACAAAAATTATTATTATTATTGACTTAATTTCGAAATAATTAATAATAAAATAATCAATAATTATTATCGAAATTATATTTATTTTTACCTCAGTGTTATTTTATTTTTAAGTATAATGAACCAAGGACTGAGTATAAAGAAATTAATGGTGTCACGAAGAGGTAAAAAAAATCTAACTTAACATAATCAATAAAATAATAAATAAAGTTAAAAGTTCAATAAAAAATAATAAACCCTACAAATGAAAAGGTGCGCATGTAAAATAAAGTGAAAATGAAGCTTTAAAAAAAGCAGTGAAATATGAAAAATGAATTACAATGAATTCTGCTAATGAAATCCTGGACGGGAATAATCGAAATTTCAACTATTCTTACAAACAATAAAAATTCCAAGTATTTCCGACTGAAAGCCAAAAGATTTCAAAAAAATGGACAGATTGTGAACTGTTGTCAAGAATGACTTCGCTTGCCAAGTGTAGCCTTATTAAAAAGGTTCCATTTCAGTATTATAGACAACACTGGGTCGAGTTTTATTTCTACATCTACAGAAAACCAGCAATAATATCTGCCAATATCAATATTATTCATGTTTATGTTACTTCCAACAGACACTCCACTACAAATCAAAACAAATAAAACCGTTTACTTGCGATAATTTAAATTCCATCATCAAATCTTCATTTCGGAACGAGACCGTGGAGCAAGTGTCATCATCTGAATTTGCTGCAAAAAGACCGTTGAAAAAAATCCCCATCGTAGAAACAAAAAAAATCTAATCTTACAATTGCTATTATTGTTCATAGAAGAAGAAGCAATAATACAAATGATCGATTGATGGTAAAATTAAAATTAATTGATCGATTGGCTAATCGATTCCAATATTGATCGACTGTAATTCTTAATATGAAATAATTGAAATTGTCGCCAAAAATTCATAATTTAAAACAAACGGTATTTTATTTGAGTTAATTTTTCCTTCAAATATAATATCATTTTAATTTATTATTTATAATAATAATTATAATGATGAATTAAAAATAAATTTTAATTAAATTTAATTTAATCAAGAATTTTGAAACCGTAAATTCTTTATTGAAAATTGAAATGAATTTTTTATAAATTAAATTAACAATTAAAATATAAAATATTATTATTATTATAATTATTATTATAAAGATTGATAAAATTTTCTATAGACTATTTTTTCTTGTGATTAAAGTGGCATAAATCGTTAGCAAGCTATCCCAGATTCGCAGGAAATAAATTCTACTGTTTCAGTCAGCCAATGGCGAAAGACAATACAAGCTCAAATTTATATTGAAAGGAAAATTGAGAGAAACTCTGTCACACACTTTTATAATGAAAAATAAAAACTATTATTAATATTGAGATAGTGAAAACTTTCCAATCTGCCTTACGTGTTCGTTCCTACTGTCGGTTGACGATGCAAATGGACTTTTAGATTGAAGCACTTTGTATTCTCGTTTGGAACAGTCGTCACAAATGTGCTCGTTTTTCAGAGTTGTCCCTCGAAAGGTTATATTTTGCTCCGTTCTGATATTGGTTCTGCTTTCATCGATTTCTCTGGGAACTTCAGTGTCCTTTAGAGACACCGTTTTCAGACACATATTTACCGGCTATAAAAGCAACGAGAGGCCATCGGAGAACAAACAGACTCTGGTAACGGTTTACATGAAGGTTTTGGCCATCAACTCAATCGACGTTATCAAGATGGAATACTCTACTGACGTTTATCTGAGACAGCAATGGACAGACGAACGACTGGCCTGGGACAAAATAGACAAATATAAAGCATTCAATAACAATCTCGTGTCTCCCATTCTCAAAGACAAGATCTGGCTGCCGGATCTCTTTTTTCGAAATGGAAAGGAAGGCTATGTTCATTCTATGACCACCCCAAATTATTTGTTGCGATTGGAGCCAAACGGTACGATTTTATACAGCCAAAAGATTACCATGAAGTTTTCTTGTCAAATGGATCTACAGACCTTTCCAATGGATACTCAGGAATGCAATATGGATATTGGTAGCTATGGATACACGCTGGATCAATTGAAATTTCAGTGGCGGGCAACAGAGCCAATGATGCTTCCGTCCATAATGCAGATCCCTGAATTCAACCCGCCAACCAATATCCAAACCATAGATTGCAGTGAGCTGTCCTCGACAACCACTGGCGACTACAGTTGCATCAAGGCCACGTTCTTCTTGCAGAGACAGCTGGGCAGTTACCTGGCCAGTACATATATTCCCAACGTTTTGATCGTCATGGTTTCGTGGCTTAACTTCTGGGTCAGTATTGATGCAGTGCCTGCTCGAATTACACTGGGATTATTGACCTTACTAGGAATATTGACTCAAGCAACCAGCATGTCTGCCAACCTGCCCAGAGTGAGCTACATAAAAGCCATCGATGTGTGGATAATCGCCTGCATCATATTCGTCATTGGGGCTCTCATCGAGTTCGCCATAGCCAGCATGATATCCAGGAAAAGCAAGTCGGAGTTGTGGCAGCGAGACGTCCAGAACATTGTGCACCAGGAATTGTACAAATGGTCCAAGATGGCCCTCAAGAAGCAGCAGTCCATAAACTTTTTGCAGATGCATCTGCAGGGCAACCTGACCAGAAACACGTGCACAAATCTCGCTCAGATGAACCACGAGAACTACGACTACAGCAAGTTCTATTTGGAGCTGGAAATTCTTTTGACGTCTCAGCTGTTGAGCAATGTCAACTCCAACCAACATTTTCGGAAAACTGCCTCCAAGCCACTGGTGACCGAGCCCCCAGTGCAGCTGAACTCAGAAATCGATGGATACAGCCAATTCCTGTTCCCAGCGTTCTTTTTGCTCTACAACTGCTTCTATTGGCTTTACTATCTGATTCTGGTTCACAAGAAGAATGTCGAGATGGGCCTAGTCAACAACTAGAGATTTACCTTTTATTTTCCTTCGTTTTTAACGACTTTGAATTTATTTATTAATAAAATTCCTTAACGCTAGAATCTCTTTTCCGTTGTTGACAACGTGTAGGTGTGAGACTGGGACTGGGACTGAGGCTGAGGCTGAGGCTGACGCTTAACCCAATCGGTGAACGACTGCAAAAGACAGGCAGCTCGTTGCACTGGACAGGAGACCTTTATTCCGGAAGAAGTCCAATTCCAGATTCTTCGACGGTTCCGCAGAAGGAAGAAAGCGGCAGTAATGAGCTGTGATTTTAATCGTTGTTGACAGGTTTTAAATAATGAGCTTCAATGAGTGACGCTCGGATTCTTTGGGGTATCAATACTGGTAATTACCACTTGACGAGAACGAAGTAATGAGAGTTGACAATCAGATATTTACACTCTTCATCTCGCTACCAACACAATTTGAAATAAAAATCTGGGGGAAATAAATAAATAAATAATAATAATAATAATAATAATAATAATAATAATAATGATAATAATAATGTTAATAATAATGATAATAACAATAATAATAATAATAATAATAATAATAATAATAATAATAATAATAATAATAATAATAATAATAATA
>JBBMKC010245463.1:0-20846 GCA_037834085.1 Bipalium vagum
TGTATAACCCCCATTTAGTAAAAATTTTTTGGTAAAAAAAAGTATAACCCGCGGGTTATACACGCGAAAATACGGTATTTCTGAGTAAAATTCTTTAAGACGTACTTCGTTTGGAATTGCTGGTACGTAAGTCTCATCATCCATGACACAAATAAAATTTCTAGAAGATGGTACTACTTTATTATAAATATACATGCTCCCTTTTCGTGCTCTTAATTATTGATTTTTGATATACTTTGGTAACTTCTTTTTAGTATATGTTTTCATACAGAGTAACTGTTTTATTCTGTGAACACTACCATAATGAATATCCAAATTTTCACCATCCTTGAGAACCGATTTTGACGGATTATTTATGAATGAGGATCTCAACATCTTTTGGTTTCCTTTGGTATTTGTTGTTCTGGGTCGACCAATTTTCTTTATTAATTCTATACGGTTTTCAAATACAAATCGCTTTAATATGCCTTGAATCGATCTTCTCGGAACATTTTCGGCAAAAATGGTCAATTATCAATTTACAATTTCAATTATTTCCTTGGAAATATTAAATTATTTGGTTGGCTTTATCTTGATAAAAATTAACTCTCATGTCTACCAAAAATTAACATGTTATATGTGAAATTAAAGCTTACTTAATCCTCTCTAGAATACTAAAATTTTCAATCAATAAATTAATAGTTTTAAAAATTATGATTGGTTGAAAATGATTGAAATATGGGCTACTACTTTTGAAACACAGTATAGTTACAATCATCACTTGCATAAAAATGTTTACATTGCATGTTGTTCGCCAATACTATTTGATTAACAACGAAATTAATATAGAACGGCTGCAAATTATTGAGGACAAGTTACATTTTGAGAGATTGAGTAACCTACAGTAAGTTCAAATCACATGGCTCTTCGTTCGAATAATCTATTAACATTTCCAAATACAGTGCTGTACAAATTAATTTGGACTGGCGAAATTTCACAAACGATTATGATTTATCAAGTTTAATAAAGCACAAAAATAATATTATTACTACATTTAGCAATGAATGTGTCCACGGCGTGCTGCTTTTACACTTTTGACACAACTTGACATTGAATCAACTTGCAACATGCTTCTTTGAGTTCATTGTCATAATCCCTTATATGATTAACAGAGTTAATTAGCTTCACCAATGTTCCACAATCATATCATTGTATTTTCTTTTGATGATTCATAATAAACTTTCTATTGGACTTAAGCCAAGACTATTTCCTGACCAGGAAATCATATGTATTTTTCTTTGTTCCGCGAACATTTTTGCTCTGCAAGCAATAGGACGTGATGCTTATAATACTTATATAGTAATGGGTTAAAATACAAACTTAATTAGATAAATGGGTTACATTAAAAACATGAGAGACAAGAATGGGTTGGAAAGCAATATGGCTTCAATTATTAACTTCCTTTAAAGATTCCTAATCATCTGTTATATATAGGAAAAATCATTCACAACTAATAGTTGAAAAAAATCGATAGAACATTGGGTTTCAAACAATTTGTTTTAACCGGAGTTCATCGAACTATTATTAACATTATTATTTAATTTATTTTTGTTGTCTTTTTCTATTTTATCATTTTTTATACAAAAAGCAGCAAAAAATAAAATAAAAAACGAACGGGAATTTATAATTATCGTGACATATTTCATATTTAAAAATGGTAGAATCTCCATATTACTCGAAAACTTTGTTACCAGTAATAATAATATATTTTTTACAACCGCTACTTTTAAAATGTTCTTCATTATCTTGTTTGTGGTCCAGAGATTCGAAACAGTCTGAAACAAGATTTAATCGCTACTTAAAATGAGATTATTGCGTTACAAGGGAATAAAATTTTCCAAAACTCTTTTCTTTTGCTAAATATTATTTTAATTTAACTTAAATAAAAATCTGTAACAATTTTTAATTGTTTCGTATTGATATTATTTTAACAAATAATTTTTGGTTGGGTCTGTTCCATTAATTACACAAAATCGTTATCTACATTTTCGAGAAGAAAAGGATTGCGGATTCTCTTAATTGCCAAGACAAAATTAAAGTACTTTGAGTCTCAATGACTTTGTGTTGAAAAATTCCTAAGGAATCCTTTCATACTGGAATTGATTGTCGATAAATAATTGTTTTAATTATCAAATATTTGTCTGGAATTTAATAAATTAGTGAAACAAATTTTGTAAGGGATTATTAATATTATTCACCAAGTTCGATTTTGTATTTCAGAGCAGATGTTCAACTGAATTAATTCTATTGCTAGATGTACTTGTTAATTATTCTTTCTTTTATAATCATAAAACATTATAATTTTAAAGGAAACAGCAAGAATTTTTTTCCCAATTTATTTAAATTTCATATAATTTGTGGACACTTTCCAAATATACCTTTTCTTTTCTTAACATTCTAAGCTTCACTTTTCGATTGGTTCGCTTATTTTGAAGTGCTTCTCAACAAGAGCATGTGAAATAGATTGGAATCGGTAGAAATCTGATAAAACCAAATCTAATGAAGCCTACTGAGTGAATACCTCCCAAACAAAAATATGTTTAAGGTATTTTTTAAGTGTGAAACGCAAAGTCTTTGTGAAGTAAAATTAATTTAACTTGATTTTTGGCTTCTGAACTATCAAATATTGGTACAACTTTATTTATTACACTTCTCTGGTATCTTAATTGATGGGTTCATTTCATTTTATAAGCTCGTATTATAATATATATTTTCTTATCTGAAGTAGAAGCTGCGCATTGCTTTCTTTAAAAACTAATTTGACCACGTAAAGTTTTTTTCAACGTTGACCATTAAATTAATCAACCATTTTTTCATTGTGATTCTTAAAAGAAGTTCACTTTTTATTTTCACTTAAAAATTGATGTAGACAAGATTTATTTCCGAACTGTTAAATTAATTTTTTTTGTACACTTTCCAGTTTTTGCTTTGCATTGCGTTTTATTCATTTTCTTTTATTAAAATCTTATATATTGCTTGCTAAGCAACGTTTACAAATGTGATAACTTTTTTGAGGTTAGTAGGTTTTTTTTTCCAATCCACAGTGAAAACTGAACTTAAATACTCTTTTCCATCAAAAAAGTCACCCATGGAGCATTCAATCTAATAAAGATGTTGCATGGCTACTATAAACATCATTTGTGTATGGAAAATTTATGCACCATTCTTAATTATATAAAATAATGAATAAAATTTTTAATAATTTCACTTTTTGAAATTATTCTTTATATTGTAATGAACATTTGAAAAAATTAACTTGAGACCGTGAAATCAGTAATATCTCAACTTATAGGTAAATAAATCGATTTATAAATAACCGATAAACCTATTACTTTCTCAGTATGATCTTTGATCAATATATTTTTCTTAATCGTTTTTAATACACTAATTTGACAAGTTTTTATGATCTTTTTTTAGAAATTTTAATATATATATTTTTAGAATATATTTTATATAAGCCTAGAGAATCTCATCCCCTCAACATTAGTTGTTTTAATATTCAACAATCCGTTTTGAAATGATTACACTTAAAACCAAAATTTTAATTGATCGACAAAATACTTAACTTCGCAAATAATCACAATCACAGTCAATAGAATCTATTCCTCTTGCAAAGACTAATAAATTAATATGGTAACATTACAAACTGTTTTACAAAGTAACTTCCAGACTGTTTTATTAACAAATAAATGGATTGTAATAATAACAAAATGTGTTCAATTAACTTCTTCTATATTGACTAGAGAAAAAAATGTTTGTTGAAATATTCTCCCAACATCTCATCATCAGATTATTATTTATTCCGATATCTTCAAAATCATTTGAATGGAAAAAATTGAAAATCAAAAAATCATTCGAACAGAAATGCCCACATTTTCTGAATCAACAAGATACCAATTTTATATTATAGACATCAAAGCTTTAGCACAGAGATGGTCTCAAGTTGATCAGTCTTTTAGAGAATATAGTATTGTCATAAAATTGATTTAAATATAAAATTAAAAAGATTTACTTTTTCCTTGACCTAATAATTAATAAACTTTAAGTAATGGTTCAGTTATTATTATTTCAACGATTTTTTCACATGTCCTAACATTATAATGATGGATGATAATTTCAGTTGAAAGCCATCTGTCGGAACTCGAAGGCGGTGATTATCTCAAGTCAGCCGATGTTATCAATTCTACTAATCAAACTCTGCGATCAGTTCTCAACAGATACCAAAGTAATTTGACAATGGTTACTTCTTTTGTTGGGAAACCCCACTCAGATTTTTTGTATGATTAGTCTTATAGAATCAATTCAAATATTAAAAACCTTGGTGCCTTAGGCATATTATTGATTTTTGTAATTAAAATATATATTTGTGTTTTATACACATTGATTTATTTTATTCAAGATATTTGTAAGACTAAAACATAATTTCAACATTGAGTTGTTTTTTTAAGATTTTTGTAAAAGTTTCTAAAAAAGTCTTTTTTCTTTTTCTCTTTTTGTTTAGTGAGTTCAATAAATATAATAATTTAAGAAAAGAACAAAAAATCATTTTCTTTAGAAGCTTAAGATTAACCTTGTGATTAATAATACATTAAATTGGAAGTTCCCGATTAAAATATATTGTAAAATTTGACAAAATACCATAGATTTTCAACAAGGTCATTGCATAATCAAACAGCTTTATAATAAAATGTTTGGAGAATAAATTTTTTAATTTTAAATCTCCATAAATTAAAGAGATTCTAAAAACCATTCTAAAAGTTGTCGACAGAGAACTGATTTAAAGACATAACAGTTAGCGGCTGAGTACTGAACAGGTCATAATTTTCAGGAAATCGTTATGTTACGATTTTCTAAATTTACTTAATTTTCAAAATATCTCTTTCAAGGTAAAAAATTAAAAATCCTTCAAATATGATGTAGCCTCATCATAGATACCTTAGGAAATATTAAAATAAAAATAGATTAAATAAAAATATGCTCCATATACACAAGTACGTTAAATTAAGAATTTTAGTTGGTTAATTTACGTGGTGTACCCAATAAGTAGTGAGACTAATGTAGAAAGGTTAATGTAAATTAAAAAATATTATAATTATATAAAGTGCAATATATTATAGGTAAATGTAAGATATTTGTTTTAATATATTGTTTTATGTTTATCATGTAAATCGCATTTTTAAAAATATCTTTATAAAATGTGCAAAATCGGAGCGTCATTCGTTTCTTCTATTTGAAGAAAAAAGTCGAGAAATTCAAAAGGAATTAGATGATGTTTATGGTGAAAAAAGTCCTTTATGGGCTACAACAAACGATGGTACAATGAATTTAAAGCTTAAAGAACTTCTGTGGTGGATTTTAGAAAAATCAGGAAGGTCATGTGAAATCAGCAAAAAAATAACGGAAAACGTACATGAAATTATACAAAATGAAAGAAGAATTACAACAGGAGAGCTCACTGTTAATGTTAGCAAAGTTACTATTCAGTCATTATTGGCAAGTAGTGGCTTCAGAAAGTTGTTCTCACGATCTATGCCAAGTCTTCTAACTGCTGATATGCAAGCTCACGGTTTGGAGGGCTGCCAAGAGAATCTGGAAACTTTACAACGTGTTGGGAACCATATGCTAGATAACATCATCATAATGGATGAGACACCTCTATCTCTCTATATTCCGGAGTCTAGAAGGGAATTAAAAATGGAAACTTCCAGTAGAGACCAGTTCAAGATAGATGAAGATATCACACAAAAAAGATTTAATGCTCTCGATTTTTTGGATTGCTAAATAAAGAAATTATCGGTATTCACTCAATAAATAAACTTTAACTACAGTAACTACTGAAGGACTAATAACATTGGCAAAACATGAACAAAAAACAAAAAATGATTTTAAAAATCAAAAATTAAAAATAATAAAAAATAATATTTACAAAAGGACAATTAATAGACTGAATTAAATTTGAAAGAAAATGAATTGATGATGGTTTGAAATCAAAAGAATAATTTTGTAAATAATGAAGTTCAACACTATGTTAATGACTTGGATATACATTATTAACCGACTCATTTCCTGGCTTCAAACTTATTAGTTATGTTCTTATATCAACCAACCTTTAAAAAGCATACCTAAGCACAGTAGAGCTTCGACCCCGATATCCCATCGATATATAAGTCCGACAGACTCACTAACTTCAACAGACTGGATAATGAATTCGGGATTGGTAAAAAATATTCAAGGAAAAATATTTTTAGGTTACAATCGCTTAGAGTCAGAATGAATCTATTATCTATTTTGATAAATGATCACCAAATGAATTTTAAAGAAAAATATTCGTTGTGAAATTATTGACTCACATTTCTTAATTGATAGGTCTTTAACACAATACCTCTAGTGTCAGTAAATTATTTCTAAAAGTTTTTTTTAACAATCTGCTCTTAAATTAAATGATTATTAAATTATTTAAAAGGTCTGTAGCACTTTAAGGAATTTTTTTTACCATAACCTCTCTCGAGACAACCTGTTGAGATCATCAAATTATGAACATTTAATGAAGACGATGATTAGGCAAAGAAAGATTTAAATCTATACTATCAATAATTCAAAGTTACTGTGATGCCGATAGACTATAAGTATTGAATATATAAGTAAGAATATATGAAGAAAATCGTTACTTAATTTAATAATATTACTTATATTAAAATTTATTATATCGTGCCAATATTTATACTTAATATTTATAAGTAGATAACAATTTATATTATATTTATTGATAACGTGTACTTATTAATATTTATACTTTATTTGTTACTTCTCAAACATTTTTATGCCTCACTTTTTGAAAAAGAAATTTCTTATCACCACCTTAAAATCTTTTTTATCAATAAACAAATAATAGACACATTGAAACTTAACAATACTGTCACCTTTACGTCGAATGTTATTGAATTTCATTATTTAACATGAAAATAAATGGAAAAAAAATAAAATCATTTTTATTACACATAAAAATTGAAATTTCTAGTCAATAGTGTGATGGATGCACCTGATGAAGACATTATTTTACTAATATCTGGTTTCATGTTTGTCAAATATAATCGTTCAACTATTTGCAATTTATTCCTTTGTTGTGTTAAAAATTCATAACTGCACTAAATATTATAGTATTTAATGAATTTCATTTTATTTTATTGACTGCTTATATGACATACTGCCATAATTTGTTCAGACATTCACTCATTTTAAGAACATAAACGTTGACGGTGTGTAATGAATAGCATATACATTTGGTAAATGCTCTTTTATATGTGCCACAAAGCCTCGATAACTTCCTAACATTGATGGAACACGGTTGCTGGCAGTTGAAAGAATATTGCTTAGAGAAATATCATTTTCTATGAAATATATTTGTAATTCGTAAATATCGAATCACATTTAGTATTAGTAACCAAATGCTTTGCAAATAATAATTCTTAATTATTTTTTCTTCTCTTATGAATTGTACATATGCTAAAAGACGTGATTCATTTTCTGGTAAAGTCGATTCATCAAACTGAATAGAAAATCGAGAAGTTTTCAAATACTTACACAAATTAATTTTTTACATTTTGAACCTTTCATCTATTCTTCTTTTGATTCCACTGTTGCTTAAAGGAATTATTTTGAAAATATCGAAAATTAGCTTGTTCATCACAGTATCTATGGTTTTAATAATTGGTATAATTAATTTCTCGCCAATTCTGTGAGGCTTTCCAGATTTAGCAATCAACATTGAAATGTTGTAAGAAGCACGTAATCCGTGTTTCATCTTGAGAAGGTAATGCTGAAAATAAATTAGATAATGTTGGCCTTTTAATATTTTTTCTTTCAGATTTTGAAAGAATAATATATTTTTAATCGGGATGTACTTTGATTAAATAATCTTTTAGTTGCAACAGCTTCCTGGCTTCATTTGATAAGGTCTTTGGCAAATGACACACTGAGGTATTTTTATTTGTTGTGTGGAGACTTCCAAAACCTTTAAAGATTTAATAATAACAATGTAACATTTTTGTGATCCGATGGTGACAATTACATTATAATATTATACTTAATTAGTTTTATGTTTTATGTTAAAAGAATTTTTCCTCAAGAGTTATATATAATAAAAATGAAATATAAATATATTATTATTATCATTATTATTGTTTTCATTATTATTTTATAAAAGTACATACATTAAAACAAAAAAATACATAAAAATATTGCGAAAAATAATATAGTAAGTAGAACTTACTAAAAATAGATTATATGAGAAAATCATGTACAGAAAAGATATTATTAGTAAGAAACAATTTTAAGTTATTATTTTAAGTAAAAATTAATTACTAAATAGAAAACTGTTGATAAAAATTATATAGATAAATTCAGAATATTTGCTGAAAAGACAAAATAATAAAGCCAAAAAACAATTTATGTGTACTAAAAATATCAACGACGATCATTTCGAAATACAGGGTGGCGCATATATACATACCGCGCAGTCAAACCTTTACATTTGGTAAACCAGCAAACATAAACATAAGTAAACTTTTAGAACGAATAACATTGATTTTCAAGAACATTTTTATACCAAAAATGAAACGAATCTGGACACACATCTCTAAGAAAATTGCAGCTGAGTCTGGAAAAATGTGATATCTGTGCTTACAAAGTGCCCAAAATTTTTCAATTTGGCGTAACTGTGGCACATTCGGCGGCCCCCTTCCCTGTGTTTGGCCGTCACAATGCTACAATAATGCGAAGTTTGCAGATCAGGCCAAATTAAAATTGACCTTTGAACATCCAACTTTTGTAAAAACGGCAAAAGACGCTTTTCAATACATTCTTTTAGATAAATGTACCATTAGTCACAAACGGCTCTGAAACAGATTCATCTTCTGCCAACGCTTGCCAGATCATAAACCTTTTTCTAAATTTATCGGTTTGAACTACACGCTCTTCAACTGGTGTCTCCGCTTCATCATCATACAAATAATATTGGTTACCAGGCACTTACGTTGGATCTAGTGGCACATATGTTTCGTCATCCAAAACAAAGAAGTAATTCTTGCCACTTGGAAGACTATTCTTGTAAAGCTTAGCTGACCACTTAATTGAACGCTGTATCAAACCTTTATTATACTTAGGCTTACTCAGCTTCTTTCTTCTACGCTATCCAACCGCTTCTTTCACTATCTGATAGGTACTACGACTCAGGTGCAACTGCTTTAATGACACGTGCTTTGACAGTGATCTGTTGTTTTTCGCGTGCTTCAACACTTTTCTTTGGGTTCTGGGAGTGTTTACAACTGGTTTATGACCTGATATTGACTTGTAATCTGTTACTCCAGTCTTCAGAAAGCGTGATATCACATTCCGGGTTCTTCTCTCTTTAATATTTTTCTGCCGAAAGTGATTAACCGTAGCCAGTTTATTTTGTGAATTTTCTTGGAAAAAGCAATAATTGCCTTGGTGTTAAATTTGTGTTGCTGTCTTTTCATCTAGAGGGTTATCACTAAATAAATTATTCAATAAAAAGATCAATATAATACGATTTCAAAAATTTCTTTGTTTTAGTCACTATGTAGCCTAATCTTTCATAGCAATTTTTAGAAGTGGCGGCATCTATTCATGGGCCACTCTTTATCAGAAAGTTCACGCATATAACACGAAACCATCACGTTCTGATCAGCACAAATTATCACTATAAAAAAACACAATAAATCCTCGTTTAGAAATAAAAAGTGTCAGTTATTTATGCCTATTAGTAAGTATTTATTACACGTACTTTATAGAATACATTGTTAATCACAAGTATTCTTTTTTATTATATATTTTTTTTATTTAATTAGTTTCTTTTCAATTTGTAATTCTAAGAAATTACACAATTATTATAATATTAACTAAATAGATAAACAATTCTAAAGTCGAATTCCCGATTGGTTATTCTAAAGAATTGCACAATTGTATAATTAAAAATCTTTTTAGTAAATGCTAGGGTTCAGTCCTAAAATCAATTAATCTTTTTTGTTTTCCCTTCACTTCAGAAGCAGTTCTCTTTTGTTCTAGCAGTTCACACACTAATTACGGTGGTGAATTGCATATCTTTGAGGACTTTTGAGACACTGTTATTTTTATCAGTGCGAAAATTATCTTTCCTTTTAATTAATCCTAAACTCGGGGAAATTTTTCTTAAGAAGGATTGTTGAAATAGCAATCACTCTTGTTTTGTAAACTCCTAAAATCAGATTGTCATTTAATATAAATAGAGTTTTTTGTATTAAATTGTTATCTTAGTCGATTAAAAATCATAGTTAAAACACGCCTAAAAAACCTTCTACAGTTAAGCTCTTAACCCGCTCCACTTTATTTAAGAGACTTAACAGTTGGACATTTCATAAATTTAAATTTTAAATATTAAATATATATTTATATGTGCGCCTTTGATTGATAAACCATACATAAAATATGTTAGTTTTTTAGTAGCATTACATAATTGTAAAGTCTTGTTCTTTCTGTAAGCTTTTATTCTTCTCCAGTATTTTTATCTTTATTCTTTTTAATAAACTTTCATGATTTAAACTTATTGGGTTGCTTCATAAGTCTATGTGTTTTTAATGAAAATATTATGCATGTCTTATAGATAAGAATCTAGCAATAAAACAATTTTTATTTAGAAAAATAAAGAACATTATGTTCAACTGTCTTAATCCAACGATGGACAAGTTTTTCGATGCCACTCCGGTACCATGCTTTATCTTTGGAAAGGAAAAATTCACGACATATATTTTCAACCTGTTTTATATTCTCAAACTGTCGTCCTCTAAGAAAATGAGCCATTGATCGTGGTAATCGCTGGGTCTAGACTGAACGCAGGATGTGGAAAAATTTCAATTCCTACTAATTGGGTTATTTTATTTTGCAATACTCGTGCATCATGCGGACGAGCATTCTCCTGTTGCAGAAGCATTCGCTTTCTGTTGATTAAAGCAGGATATTTTATTGCTAATTGTTCTTGCATCTGATCGAGTTGAGCAGAATATAACTCAGCGGTAATGGTTTGGCCATCTGGAAGTACTTTGAAGTTTATAATCCCCTCAAAGTTCCACCACACGCATAACATGATCTTTTTTATCAACCTATATTGTTTTGGAACAGTCTTGGGCTTCTGGCGTACCTCCAACCATTGATTTCTCCTGTTCGGATTATAAAAATATATCCATTTTTTGTCCCATGTTACTATGCGACGCATAAAGTGTTCATCATTTGAATAATTTAATAAATCACGACAGATCGACAAAGGACGTTCAGCTTGACTTTACGTAAATCACGTGGTACTTCAGAAACGCGCTTGTATCGCTTGTTATGTTGATGTATTAGGTTGTCCAGTATGAAATATCGTATTTTTATCTTAATTTTCAAAATTAAATTACTCGATAAATATTAATCGAAAATCTTGTTTAAATGTTCCAAATAAAAGCCAGATTTTCAAAGTTTATTTACATTGTAAAAGTAAGAATATTAATTAAACATATATTTTTATTTTTCATTCTTTTCTAGAAATGGTAGATCAACAAATTCGCATATGCATGCTGTACGAGTTTAAACTCAAACACAAGGCATCACAGGCAGCCGAAAACATCAATGTTGAATGGGGGGAAGGCAGCACTAACGTACGGACTACACAGCGATAGTTCAAAAAATTTTGGGATGGTAACTTCAGCTTGGTGACTCCTCATTTTGTGTAACTCGTTGTGTTCGAAATCCCTCTCAACTCCTTTGAATGTAAAACACCCTCCACTATACAATATCCGCTCCCTCAATAATCAATTCGAAATATTTTAAATAAAACTTTATTTGTATTAACAATTACAAATATTAAATCGATCACAAAAAAAAATTTTTTATGAATAAACTGAAATCTCGCTACCACTGAATGCGAATTTAATAATAATGATAATAATTTAATAATAAAATTAAAACAATGAAAACAAATAAATTAAAATGAACAAAATCAGTCTCACCAAGAGCGACAAGGGGTCCCCGGGTCACCCTCTAGTCCCTTCTCAGGTCGCCTAGGGGTTCCCAAGCTCGCTGCATAAATAAAAAATAAATTCGGCTGCATAATCAATAATTATTTCGGAATTGACGTACTGAATCTGGATACTTCTGGCTACTTCTGGTCATCAACGGGAATAGCCGTCTCCTTTTATAGGTGTAGAGATTGATCTACAGGAATCCATTAGCCTGATAAAAAAAAATAATCCCCACGGCGGGATTTTGTCATTATACAAATGACACAAAAAAATATTTTATCCTTAGAAAAATTATTAAAATATTCTTACTTAAATTATTTAAAAATTATTATTATTATTAATTAAAAATTAGACATTTTATTATTATCATCGAAAACGTATTATTATTATTATTATTAGAATTTATTATTATTATTATTCAAAATTATTATTTTTTTCAAAACCCAAGCTCTTATATACTAAAACACGAACTTACGAATCAACCTAATAATGTAGATAACAGATTTGAAAATAAAGTAGTCTGTAAAGTTATATTTTCATCTTTTTTCTTAAATCTACAGATTTACCATTATCATGAATTATTTAAAATTTTATTTTATTAATTGTTTTTAAAACTTTATTCGAACCCAACCAAATTGTAGAAGAAAAACAATTTTATGATCTGTATTAATGTCAGTAATAAATAAGATGTATAAATAATAAGTATTCAGTGAATTTTGAGCTCAAGGTTATATAAATAATAAATAATATTGATTAAAAACTATAAGTACTAAATAAATAAATAAAATTGCCAAGTTGTTTAAATTTAATAATAATAGCAGATTTTTAAACTTAAAGGCTCCTTTTTGATCTCATTAATCATTTTACACACTATTACTAGCATTTTATAAAATGTACATTTGTTAAACTAACTTCTGAAAATATTAAAATTTAGTTTTCTGCAACTAATATTCATAAGCTTTTCGTAATATTTATTCTAAGTTAGCACTATCTGAATCAATTAATTTATAAATTAAACCATTAGTTAACAGTTCAATAATAAATATTACTTCAGTCCATTTTGTATCAACCTATATTTTATAGAATTAAAACAATTAGTATACTTAAAATATTAAATTTGAATTTTTGCCAACTGAGACTTCAGCAAACTAAGGTTACTAAGCTATTCATGAGAGCCTACAGTTTTACTATAATTATTAATATTTGATATATTTTTATTATGTTAGGAAGTTTCATTATAAGATATATAAACCATTCTATAAATTCTGAGATTATGTTAATAAATATATTATTAATAAAAATAAATAAAATATGATCCTGGTTAAACTTACTTTAAAAATGTGCTTCCTTGTAATTTCTCTATGAAATTATTATTTTTATTAATATTTTTTTTTATTTTCTTTTTAAAAAATTTTGATTCAATGAAGCTTCATGAGGCAAACCCTAATTTTAATTTATTTCAACTACTTTCCTATCAAAATACTTTTACATACCTCATAACAGAAACAAGTATTTATTGATTATTCTTTTTTTATAGAATTAAAAATTTATTACATCAAAATTAGACATTTATTTAAATTTTTTATTATTATCTGTTATTTAAATGTGACTTATTTTATAGATTAGATTTTTTATGTTTCTTTTTATTATTTAGACCAAATCATAAACTAGATTACTAGAATACTAAGATCATTATAATATCTTAATTTTCAAAATAGGTAAAATATCCCAATTAAGATCTTTCTAAGTGGCCTTCAAAATCTTTGCACACTTAAGCAGGTGTAAACTTTGTTGTCTCTGCATATTCTTCTAACTTATTTTTCGGTCCCTTTTTTAATTCTGTCAGTTGTTGTCTGTAGTGTTCAGAAATGACGATTTGATTCGTGATACACTACACCCTTTTGGCGTCATTATTCTCCATGGTATCGATTTGGACGGTTTTGATGTTGATTTTCTTCCTAGAGTATTAGAGTACTAAAGTATATTCAATTTTCATTTCCAGTTAAAATGCGTTGCAAAACACTTTGAATTCAAAACAAAATAGATTTTACACATTTTCCGCTAATCCATGTATTTTTTCAGTTCATATGTCCATCCTTGATACCACATTGCTTCTTTAAAAATCTATCCTATGGGTACCAAACACACAGAATTATTGTTCTATAAACATTTCACAATGGTGAGTCCTCATGTATGATAAGCACGGATGTTCATTGATCAGAAACATTTTCGTCTAAACTATTATGGCAAGCATACTTTCAAAGGTGCAAAATGGTGGAAAGCAATTGAAAGATATGATAACTGTTTTCCAAATATGCAGTCGCATTAAAAGAAAAGGTTTCTTTCCTTGTAATTCAGAAGTCCCAGATACTAACCTGCTATCGTGGAGATATGTCTGATTCGAACAAATTCGCTCGGATGACTATATAGTTTTTGTCTTAGTATGTTTGACGACTTGATCGAGCATGACTGTAAGCAAAATAAGTATTTCTTTGATCCTAGATAAATTTCTAGTTCATCCGACAAGATGATCATTATTCTCTTTTCCTTACCTACAAACACCAAGTCTCTCAAAGCAACTTATAGATTCTGGATTATTGGCAACACGATGTACCACCACAGACTGGATGATTGCGGAAATTCACAACCAGCAACTGTTCTAGATCAAATATTTTCATGCAGTGTACATCTTCAAGGACTACTGGAAGAAGTTGAAGGATATCACAAAAAGGAGCTGTTTCGAATAATTTGGATTCGATGCTATTGATGAAGATCTAGCAATGAAGCCTGTGGAAGAAAATTCTGCAAACTTTGAGCGAGTGACAGATAATTTCAGTCAATATATAGACATTTATGATGATCGTATCACATATCCATCAAAAGAGGTAGGCTTTTAACTAGCAAGTAGAAGTGAAGAACGGAAAGAATGCAGACAAAACGAAATATCGCAATCACTTGAAGAAAGCTCACCTTCTCGGACAGAAGCTCGAGCTTGCAAACAATTCAGAAATTATTTGAAGGAAACGGCAATGGATTATCTGCTTAGAAATTCTACGTGCGATGGAAGAATATTTAACTCAGCTTTCATTTACAAAGAATTGAAAAAATGCAATCACAATATTTTTAAACATTAAAAGAAAAATTATTTGACCACAATACTTTATAGCTTTATTCTTTATGTACGAGAAAAAGTTGAAACAAGCATTGTGACCACTATGGACTTTTGGAAATCAATTAAATATTTATAGGAAGGCAGTTATCAGATACTTAAGGAAGTAGAAATTCATGTAATGATAAGTTCGTCTTTCGTTCGTCCTGTCATTTTCGGTCTTGTTGATCACAAATTCTACTATATATATAATTTTAATTGTTATACATGAAAAGTTAAATAAATACACTTTATAATTAAATTAAACCAATAAATATTTATAAAATTAAGATTCCCGTTGTTTAATATTTATATTTGTACAAAAATTCTGTGTTAAGAAAATAAAATTTATTGACCTCAAACCTCTTGATGTTAATATGATGACCACATCAGTACGTTTTGCCATTGTTCAGTAAATGAATCTTGTTTCAAAAAATAACACAGTTATGTTTTAAATGAACCAAAAACGTCATTGAATAATTCAATATATCACATAAAAATATTGAAATTTAAAGAAAAACAAGTAATCATAAAACATGTTTTAGATAATCAATTGAGGTCCAAAAAATATAAATCATTAAAATGAAGTTTGTCAATAATTAATTCCAAGCTTCAAATATTATTTCACACTATCGAAAAAATAAATAGCTCATTAAAACAAAACGTCGACAAAGTTTCAACACTGTTTTCAAGTCAAACAATTTTCAAAGCATGTAAAACTGTTAGTGCGAAACATGATAATTGAGTTGATATAATTATTTTTCTCAAACAGCTTTTAATTTCTACTTGATCTTTCTGCCATACTGTAAACAGACAGTTGAGACAACATAAAATCAATTATTTTTCGAAGATAAAAAAATTTACGAGTATCATATAATTCAAACATGCATGAAATAAATCTAACAAGTATACTGTCTTTAATTACAAACACTTGTGTCTAATATTCCCACACGTCACAGACACACACAAAATACAAACCCACACACACGCGCTCTGAAACACATCAGCAAACACTCAAACCAGATCCTAATACATTCACGCCAATTACAACGACAACAAACTTGAAAATTATTAAAAATAAAAAAACTGCCAACCTCATCGCATTTCAGGAACTTATTATATTCACACAAATATTCCAGAGAATTTTTGCTCATTCTTTTATTTGTTATCGACTTACACAATTTTTATCAGTGACAGAAATTTATAGGAACAAGCCATCACACACAACCATTTCATACACACACATTCACTCAGACATTGTTTGATGGAAAAATGTAGAAAAATAAAATTATTAATTTCCCTAATAACTATTCCTGTTTAAGGCTGTTCAATTTCCTTTAAAAATTATTGTTGTGTGCGTGTGTGTACTTTTAATGTGTATTAACATGTTGGTGGATATATCGAGTATGTAATCGGGTTGTATATGAAAGAGAAAGATATTGGAATATGGAAAAAATTAATAAAAGAGACAGCTCCACTTTATCAGATCGGCATAAAGGCAAACATTTACAAGCATTCTTAGGGAAACACATACACACATATAAACCAAGTATACTCAGAGATATTTTTATAGACACACACACAAACCACGAATACTCACTGACATTTTTACACACGAACAATTGAAATAGGAAATTCTTTCCCATTAGAAAATTGCAATTATTACGATTTTCCATATATTATATATCATAACATATCGTGATGGTGTTTTTATTGATTAACTAATCAATATACATGATTATTGTGCAAACAAATACGCTCTTCATCATTTGTTGGATATTTTCGTCGATCCCGGAATTGTTGTGTGTGGAATATCAGATCAAGAAGTATGGATATGGCAGTCAGTTGCTAACTCCTTTGTTTTTCGTTGACTAATAATTCAACTTTATTCACCATTGATTTCGTTTGATAATTTATTCTCTATCTATTGTTGATTGTTTGTTTTGAATTTCCAAAACCGAAAATACCGTTGGGAAAAACCGACTAAACACAATATTGTCCACGAAATTGTCTGTGACTTTCTGTTTTCTTTTGAACGATTCTCAATTCCAATCTCAATCCGATGCGTTACAACGAATACGGTTCAACAACCATCATTAAGAACGATGAAAAAAGTTCAGATCAATCTTCATCGATCCGATCCGAAGACAACGAGAATGCTGCTTTCGACAATTGCAATATCGATGCCAATTGCCGTTATAATTGCCAGAAAAATGACAGCCAAATGGAGTGCTTTAACAGTCCTTACGTGCCATCGAATAACAAGACCCAAAAGGGTATTTTGACCACAGCCATAAGCATCGATGATGGATCAAAGACCACGTCGATGAGATCACTGGCAAAAAGAACGATCAATCTCAGGTTTCCGGGAATGCAGACGTCCACTTCGAAATCTTTGTTTATCTTTTCCGAAGAAAATGTCATCAGAAAATATGCGAAAATTATCATCGACTGGGGATATCCTTTTATGAATTTGTTTAATTTTATTTTATTTTAATTTTCGATTGTAAAGTATTTTTAGAAAAACAACCACTTAACATTGATGAAACATATTGGATGGGGGAAACGTTGGTTTCGTATTTTATAAAACGGTTGTTGCGTTAGGTTTCTCAACAAATGAGGTAGGTGTTTCCAGACGAGTTTTAACATGAGCTTAGTTGTTTATTTGAAAGTTTTAAGAGAAGGAATTTTGTTGAAGAAGAAAGGAAGTTCTCTTTCCGGTTCATACTGTAAAGAAAACTCGAATGGAATAAATTTCAATTCTATGCAAGATTTTGGAGAATATTTTGTAAATTTTTTCTCCACGAAATCTAAGAAATTTTTCAGTGATGAAATAATTATTTTATCTGACTAATGGAAAAAGATTATCGATGCAAAAGGTGCATGTGTAATTTAAATGAATATTTTTGCTTTACTTTTTCTGTTCAGTTTCAATTTTTATAAAATACGAAGAAACGAATATACCCACCCAATATAGATGTATTTCCAAATGATCATCATGTTAATTCGATATTTAGTATCTAAGTTTTAAAAAATATTTTTCTATTTATCTAAAAGTAACCTGCACCTAAATCAAAAAGGTTCAGCTTTGTTCTACAATAAATCTATGCGATATGTTTCTCAAATAAAATAGAAAAAACTACATGAATTGAAATATAGAAGTTTTGTCTCTTTTACATTACTTATCTGGCTTATCGCCAACAGATTACCATTCGTTTAAGTCTGTGCATGCATTTCTTTCCAAACAAAGTTCATGGAAACCACTGAGGTATTGACAGTGATATGGTTCATTTTTCCAAATTTTATATCAAGATGGAAAAATAAATCATTATTAGCACAAATGCATTGATAACAATGAAAAATATTTTGATTAATAAAATGTAAATAGTTTTTTATGATTTACTTTTGTTACTAATTAAAAACCAAAATTTCATTGGAGACATAATATTATGTCTTTTAAATGATGTAATTTTAACATTAATTCATCAATTGTTTGTTAAAATCTGGCATTATAACTGACATATATAGAAGGGTTCTCGGGTTGTCATCCACTGAAAATTAGCATATTTCAATTACTGATATAATCCTAGAACACTTTAGGCAGGAGAATATGTTATATTATAACTCATAAGCATGAATTATTTTTACCCAAATGTCGGCCTATTTCCATATAATATTTGATTTATGGCTGGCTATAAGAAAATAACCTGTTTATCTAACCTCTTTATTTAATAATTGTTGAGAAATATAATTTTTGTTTACTATTAATTATTTATTGACAAATATGATTTTGTTTTAATGAAATTATGGATTTATGATAATTTTTGTTAATATCATATTAGAAAATATAATAAATAATTTAATCATAAATCAATAAAACGATTATGATACTTTTTATTTCTCTTATTTCACGATTAATATAATTTTTGGCAGAAAAAAATTTTAAAAAAACAAATTTTTGGAATTATTTTAAGAAAAGTATTATAAAGATTAAAGTCAGGTAGGAAACTATTATGACTTCAAAAAGACATCGATTGAAAAGAGATAATTTAAGACGAAACATTAAACTCGGTTTGTCGGAATATTATTCAAACGATTATAACAATTTTAGACTTCCTAAACATTTATTATGGTATTGAGTCGCAATATTTTTCATCTATTTATTTATAATTGTTTAAACAAATAGTAAAAATATTATTAGAAAATTCAGTTAAATACTTTATTCTAAAGCAATTAGTTTAATAATTGCAAAATAAGGAAAATATTTCTCCTACTTTAATGAATTTCTTTGACTTTATTCTCAGAGCGAAAACCATTTTTAAAACAAGGTTTTAATATATATTTCTTTTAAAAGAAAATTTTATATTAATATTATATATATATACTAAAAATATAAAATTCTCTTTCCCCATAAATAATTAATTTCCTTTTATAATATATTGAAAAATTTATTGATTTTTTTATAACAATAATTCATAATCATTATTATTGATCTCTAACTCAATATATTACGCCATTCGAATATATGGTTTTATTGACAATTCTGGCCAACTGTTGTGTACTGTCATTGGAAAGACATTTACCAAAAAAAGATAAAACGCCTCTGGCTGAGAAACTGGTGGGATCATATTTTAATTAAATATTCAAATTAAAACTTTTATTCAATTTGAAAATCATTTGCCATATTTATAACAAGAGTCACAGTTTATCTGTTTTTCATTTAAATGAAAATATTAATTAATGAATTTAAAAAAAACTACTGTGAAAAATTTGATTTCCATAAATTATGATGTTATAAATAATGCAGTGAGAAAAGATTAAAATAAGAAATAGAAAACAGTTTAAATGGAAATAGATATTTATTATTTTAATTATTTTTGCAGCTTGACAGTTGATTAATGTAAATGAAAATAAATTGTAATCATTTTAAGTGATTATTATATAATAATTGATTTATTGACATATTACGTTATTAATAATTATAATTCAATATTTTTGTATAATAATATTATTTCAGTTATTAAAAATAAATATTTAAAAATAATTTAATTTTTATTTATATTTTTATTCCTTAAATTTGTATACTTTAGCAAATTTAATAAAGTGTAATTTTGAAAATTGAAAAATATTATTAATCTCTAAGCCATATGCAACGGGATTATTATTTTTACTAGGCAGATTGTCCATAAATTATCATATGTTCTTCAAATATTAATTCATTTTATCATGCCTCAATTGTCATCATGGCATATTTTCCAGTTGGTTTTATTTAACTTCCATCATATCAGGTGTCCTATTTTTTATTTAGAAATATACGGAAATTTAAATCATTAAAATTTCTCAAAAAGAATTTTTGGAACAAATATTTATTTAAGTACTATTTAATGCAAGAAAACAATAAAATGATTTTCATGAGGAAATATACATATAATATTTCGATATATGAATTTTATTTATTTACGCAATACTTATTTCTTCGATTTTTCTTCCAATTCATCTCAGAAATATAATGTGCTGCGTTCGCCAAAGGCATGACCCAATGATATATAATTTTATAATAATAATAATAATAATAATAATAATAATAATAATAATAATAATAATAATAA
>JBBMKC010245464.1:0-10634 GCA_037834085.1 Bipalium vagum
ATTATTAATTATTTTATTATTATTAATTATTTTATTATTATTATTAATTATTTTATTATTATTAATTATCTTATTATTATTATTATTATATTAATAATTAATTATTAATTATAGACACAGATTAATGATTTCAGTCGAGTAAAAGGTAGGATATCATACTGAGTCATATAATGTGAAAATGGCAGTAGGGAAATATTTTTTGTTCGATGTTTAGTCAACAAATCATGAATAATGAAGGCAGTTTTGGTTCACTTGAGCACTTGCTTCTGCGCAGTATTGATAAACTGATATACCTTATCAACGGTAATACTGGTATCCAATAAAAAATCACCTATAGAAAACATTTCTAGATCGACAAGAACACGCTTCTGATTTTGCAAAAAAACTTAAATGTTTCGGCTTAAGTTGCAGTGCATTGTTGTGTACTAATTATGTACCCAATTTGTCTTTCAAAATCCATTTGCAAGATCTAATTGATATTCCACTTTGTTAAGATATCTCTCTCATTGTTAGTGAACCATTATTTCGCCTTAGATTTTTTTAATTTCAATGTATCCAGTCAATGTGTTACATAGAAAGTCTTCCGTTACATTTTAATAGCTTCCCCGGCCTGTTTGCCTTTATTAATTAGCTTGTATTAATGGTAAATCCAGTGGAGAAATAAATTGATCACATCAATTTTGCATCATTTCTAGATCTTTGGAAAAGAATATATCCTTCAGCTGCAAAAATTTACTACAAATCCATTGACCTTCAAACGTGAATTTGAAAAATTGTTGAATTTTTTTTATCGATAATTTAAACAAGAATATCTCTTTAAATAATAAGGTTAATTGTGTAAAACTTTGGGTTTACATTAATGAACGTTCAATAAATCTTTTGAAAAAAGAATTTTCTAAAATTTTATTTTCGATAATTTTTAAATAAGATTTTCTCGGTTTTATTGAACAGAGAGGTATATGACAATTTTAACTAATACATAGGTATAAATCGTCTATAACTTTTTCATTCAGCAACCTTATAGTCAGCATTTGTAAATCTCTTTAGATAACTATCAGAATTTTGTGAATAAAAATCAGTGAAAATTAATATAATAAGTGAATTAAATATTATAAAAGTGATAAATAAAACAAAATATTAAAAGAAAATTTAATCACTTTAAAATATCAAATACCAATATGGAGATTTGATTCTTTTGTTTTAAAGCTCTTCAAAAGACTTGTGTGAATGCCGGAAATATAAGTAATAACGCATAATAAAAGAATTAATAAAAAAACTGAAAACTCCTTGTGTAATACAAATGAATAATTTCCTCTTTGTTTCAATTAACTCAATTATTAAACTTCTTAACGAAAGCTGTCTGCGATCCTACAATGAGAATTGCAGACTGTAAGCCTTTTCGGCCACAGTCTGCAAGACTTGTTAATATTTGACAAAGTTTTCGGCTAAAATTCGTCTTGAAGATTTTCATTTTTCAGTAGTCGAACGTTTGTTTTAACTGAAATATTATTACCGCCTTATATCTCAAATTATTTCTCGGATAAAATTTAACCAATTATTTTGTAATTATTAAAACAAAACACGAAATTCAAAAGAATTTTTGTCAATCATAGTTTAATTATATTATTTTCGTTTATTTTTTATAGCTAATTAAATTGTAATTATTGAACCATTTATTTGAAGTGGTTACTGAATCAAAAAACTCTTTTTACTTTGAAGATTTATCAAATGTCATCATTGTTAGATTATTTCATAAATCAAAAACATTTAATTTAGTTAAAGGAAATTTTTTAATTAAATGAATTAAAAGTAAATTTAATTTAATTTAACATGTTATTATTAATGTTTTCATTTTGTTTTAATATTTATCCATGAGGTCATTTAAAAATTTTTAGGCCATGTAGTTATAGACTGTGTGGAGTATCGCAAAATGAACACTTTTTAACATTTATTTTTCTGTAGTTGTGATCCTTGTTTTCGTTGAAATTTGTATAATGTCCTCTTTGACTATCAAATTAAAAATATTTTAAATTCAATATTATAATAATAATTATTATTATTATTATTTTATTTTTTATTATTAACAAAAAAATATAAAAGAATTGTAAATAAAATAAAAATAGAAATTCAATAAAATAAATATTTATAAAAAAATTAAATTTAGATAATAATAATAATAATAATAATAATAAATAAATAAATAAATAAAAAATAAAGACTACAAAAACAGACAAAACCAAGAAAAAAAAAAGAAAAATTTACCAACGTTCACTGCTCGTTGAAGACAGAATTAAACATACGTTATTTAAAAACAAGTTATATAAGAAAATTCAAGTCTCGGTCCAAAACAAAAAAAATATACGAGAAGTAACAATATGGTAAATTTTACTTATAAAATAAAAAAATCTGTACCATAATCGTAACAGACGTTTGCAATTAAAATATATTTTGAACAAATGCTTATTTACCATTACAGATTGATCTGTTATTACCAGAATTCTTTTCAGTAAGTAATAGAACCTTTTTTCGATTATTTATTTAATTTTTAACCCTCTCCTTTACTTTTTTTATTTTTACACCTTACACAGCCACAAGCAGGTAAATTTCTGAGAACACTAAACTAAGTTTGTGCCAAAATATTTTCTTTAACCTTGAGTAATCCAATAATTCAAAAACTTGTAAAAATCATAATTTCAAATAAAAATTTGTGTTCTCTTAGTTATTTTGAATTGTTGTTGTCGATATTTTTTTTGCATTGAGACAATAAACTTTTATAATTTGACATTTTGCTTTGGACGTTCATTCATAAATCCTTCTGATCATGATAAATTTTGTTAACTTACCTAAGTCCAATTTCGATATTTTTAGTCCAATCTTTTCTACCACCAATTTTTAGGAACTTAACAGCTGTTTTAATTTGAATTACAAGCAGTAATTAAATTTGAACTTCCACTTTGATAAATCTGTTTTTAAAATCAAATCAAAATAATTTGTTTATCTGAATTAGAATATATCTCAAAAAATTGTAAAGAAAGAAATTCAATGCGCGATGAGATTTTATTTCCCGAAAGCGAAATTTCCAGTCATGCTGGCAAAAATTTTGATTTTTTTGGATCTGACATCATATCAAAACAAGCGCTGCGTGAGTGGTTCCAAGAGAAAACTTGTTTAAAATGCATCTCGTATTAACCGATCAATTGCAGATAAAGATGACGAAATCATGAAAATAGTCAAGCAAAACCGTCACATAAACAGTTATAACACTGTTAATCACCTAGACATTTGTAGAAAACTGCTTTTAATCATCTAATAAAGCTTGGTTACAAGATAATGTTTGATATTTGAGAGTCTCGTTAATTTATCTGAGAAGAATTTATTCAAAAAGATTTCTATTTTTTAAAATTTTTATTGAAAAGAAATGAATTTGATCCGGAGATGAAGTGATAATAATGTGAGAAAGAGTGCGTAATCCAAAAAAGATTAGGCTCCTCAAACGATTCTAAAACCCTCATTGTTGCCAAGAAATTGATATATGTTTTCTGGGATTTGTCAAGAATCGAATATTATGAACTGTTGGAACCTGGTTAGGTATTTGATTCCAAGTTCTATTATCATTAAGTTGAAAGATTAAATCAAGTGATGAAAAATAATCTGCCTGAATTAGTCAACAGAAATGACATTATTTTCCATCTTTAATGATTTATAACGGAACATGTTTCATTCAATAAAGTTTATTTTTAAATGAAAAAGGAGTGTTTGTTGTTTATTTAAAAATTGCGGAAACTTTTTCGGTCACCTAATATTTAGAAAATTTGGTTTTATTTAAAACGGACCGATTCGTAAAATTCATATTCAAAGTTTTTCTTAAATTTCTGATCACATTTTAAATATTTATTTCTCACTTCGAAATTTAATTATAAAAGTGTTAATTATTAAAGAGAATATCTTATTATTTAAAATGAAATATTTAAAAACAGCTGTCAATTATTAAAAAATACAATTAAAAAATTAAACAATGAAACAAAATAAATCAATTTGATAAAAAGATAATTTAGAAAATAATAATAATTTATTTTTTTATTAATTAAATTGATTTCTAATACAAAACACATTTAATTAAATACAATTAATTTTCATAACGATTTTTTATCAAATTAAAACTTTTCATAGAAAATAATATTATTGATTTTCAAGGAATAGTAAAACTAACAGATTTGGAAAATGTTCTTCTTAAGACCACAGTTATGTTGATAAAGATTAAAGAAAATAAATTAAATTAAAAATATTAAGTCAATAAAAAAATTATACTTTAATTTGACATTATCATTTCAAATAAATTGATGAAACATCTTTTGAAAAGATAAAAAAGATCATTACCAAGAAAGAAATTGAAATATTTAGAAATTACTCTTAATAAAATTTGTATACCAAGACGATAAATATTGGACAATTGTGTTTAAAGAGAGCCTGGGTGGTTTTTTTTTATTAAGGTACCAGTAAAATAAGAACCTACTATTTTTCAGTCGTTCAGCATAAAAAAGTCAAATCGAAAATAGCTGTAATTCAAAAGTCAATATCATGTTCCAGCTGCCTTGTTTAAATGTAGTGCCTAAATTAACACATTGTCTAACTATAAATATTTCTAAAAAATGTTCTTCAAAATTAAAGTAATATTGATATCTATGGTATTTAATAAAATATTTAAAATGAAAGTTTATTAACATACACAAAATAATCGATATGTTAAGATATTTTATATAATTCTCAAAAATGTAAATTATATTATTATTATGAAAGTAATAAATATCCAAAATGATAAAATCAGATGAATTTTAGATAACCTCAATTATATTTAACATAGAAATTTTATTTTTGGCATTAATTTATTGCTTAAATCAATAAATATTGTTTGATTATTGTTTTTAAAATCATTATAAATAATTTCATTTGTTTAAAAATTTTAATAATTTCATAAAATTGATTTTTTTCTCACTCAAACTTTTTTGAAAATAAAGGCCTTATAGTTCATATTATTTTATAAGTTATACTTTGTTGATTAATATTTTTATAGGATTCTTTAATCAGATAGTCTTAGCTAATCATAATCATTTTAAAATATTAAAAAAATTGATAAAATATTTAAATATATATATACAGAGTGTTTATTATGTATGTTAACATACTTTATTTTTACATTAAAGTTTAAAAAAAGGTATTACTAATTTGTTTGTATGGATTAAAAGTTTAATAATCCATTTAGTTAATTTTAAAATAAAATGACTACGTTTTTCGATGGAAGAAAGAATTCAAATTGTTGTATGGAACTCCAAATTTGATAATTTTGAAGAAGTAATTAGGCATTGGAAAAAGAAGTTTATCACTCCACCACTAAGTAGGCAAAAATTAAAAGATTAGTGGAAAGTTTAAGAAGACTGGAAGTGTTCATGATCAAGTAAAATCCGGCTGGCCTCGTTCCGTATTAACAACGAAAACAAATCAAAGAGTGAAAAAATTGGTTGAAGAATCTACCACTTTGTCAGTTCGGCAGGGTGCTAGGGAATTTGACATGAGTGTAAGCAGTTATTACAAGGCAATTAATGAAGCAGGCTTTCATTTATTTAAGCCGTCAACCGTAATTGAGATTAGCGATGACGACTTTGACAGAAGAATGGAATTTTGTCAGACAATGTTGGTACAATTCCAAAATTACTCTTTCTTGGTCAACAAGATAATATGGTCAGACGACAGTAAGTCTTCACAAAATGGTGAAAGTAGAAATCAATGGCTGATTAATGTGTTTTTTTTTAAAAAAAATTATTTTTATCCAAATTATTTTTATTCTTTCGAAACAAAACCGATGAACTAAACTTTTGTCTGTCAACTTTGTCTGAAAATATATTTTAGCTAAATATTTGTATATTTTTAGAAACGACATAAAAATAGGGTATTGTTTAAATGAATATCTGATGGAAAATATTTTAAATTAAGGTATGAATCTAGATTTGAAAACTGATTTAATTCAATGTTGTTATGGCATTGGAAATTCTCCTAATCTTATCAAGAGGGAAATCAAACGACAAAGAAATTTATTTAAGGATCCATGTGTTTTTTAGACATTATCCAAACTTTTGAAGAAGCAAACTTATCAATATACATCTTTGGCTGTTAAACATAAAACTACCATGACATGTTCAATTGCGGATAAGACGATTATCTTATTGCGTACTCTTATGATAACGATATTCCATTAACAAAAAACGAAAAATTTACCGGAGAGCTGCAAACCTCTATATTATCCTTCCCATGAAGAATTGAGTTAATGTTATTGGTTAAACGAAATCATTTCAAGAACATAATATAAGGAAAAACTACTGTTCCATTAACTGTGCTTTATGCCTCACTAACTTATCCACTCTGTTTTGATACAATCGGTATATATTGAAATAAAATATTTATGAAAAAAATGTTTTTTCTAAAAATCAATACAAAATTCATAATTATGTAATGTGGCATTACTTTTTAATAGAAAGTAAAATTTAAATATCCATTAGTTAATAAAAATAATTACTATTCCAATGAACTAGTGTTATTTTAATATTACAATTCCAAATTAATTAATTATTAATATATTAATTTGAAAAAAATATTAATTATACGTCATTCAAAAAATAATAAAATAACGTCATGAAATATTAATCTTAATAATGATTGGTTTGAAAAGTTTATATATTATTTCCCTTAATATAAGAATTTTTATGGAAAAAAATAATATTGGAAAGAAAAGATAATTTCTGATCATTTTATTATGATAAATTCAGATTTATATCATGCGACCAATGCCTTGGATAATGATCATTTTAAATTATATTATATTATATATATATAATATTGTTTTATTTCAAAATATATTTTTTTAATTAAATTGCAAATGTAAATTTATGTATTAAGGGTACCAATAAGCAATATCGTTTTTGTCAAAATAAGTAAGGAGGTATATATTTTATATAGATATAATTCTGGATATATTATTGTATCTTCATTGAACATTTAGAAAATTTTGCGGATAATGTATCAGTTTATTAAACATATTTAACATAGGAAGAATGTTTCCATCGATTTATTTTATTAATAAATCCACTTAGTTATTGTATCATTAATAAATTGATAATAATTTATTGAATTAATCAATAAATCTATGTATGGAATTTTTTTTAAAATCATTTTAACATTTTATATCAACTAACAGAGGGATTTTAAGATCATGTTTTTACGTGACTCTCACATTAAAGATGTGATGCTTTATGAGTTTGATCGTGGAACTAGTGATTCGGAGACCGCCCAAAAATATATGAGCAGTATATCACAATGTTGTATTTAATAGGATAGTTCGAGAATGGTTTGCTCACTTCAGAGAAAATAATTTCGATCCTGATTATCTACAAAAGTCAAGTCATTTCCGTCTACTGGGCAACGATGCTTTGAGACACTTAATCGACTGTAATCCGCAAATTACGTTTAGGCCAGATGAGTTGAGACAAATTCTTCGTAAACATCACACAACAGTTTAAAACCCATTAGAAGTATATTGGAAATTTTTTTCATACTTCTTAAGAGGTGCAAAAAATTTTTTACATAATTTTTTGGATAGAATTACCATCTCGCTTTTATTACTTGTCAGACAGATATTGTATCCATTTTTGGATCGTCTTGTGAGTGGAGATGAGAAATAGAATCTGTATGTCAATACTGACAACAGAGATCAATGGGAAAATAGAAGACCATTTTCAACAAATTGCACCAAAACTAGGTTTACACTCGAAGAAATTAATGTTGTTCTGGTGTGACATACATGTTATTAATTTTAAAATATAAGCCAAAAAAATAATGTCGAAAATGCCCGAACTTCGATTTTTTGAAATAGGCATTGATTAAGAACCAGTCGGTGCTGGTAAATAGAAAAGGGGTTCTACTTCATGAAGATAATAAAAGACCCTATGTGACCAAAATTACTCATGAGAAGATTTCAGGATTTTGGTGGGAACTCATTCAATACCCACCATACAATCCTGACAGTTCTCGTTCAGACTTGCATGTATTTAGATTGATACAGCACTTTCTGAAATGAAGGAAATTGAAAGATAAGAATTTTATCGAAAAGATATTAGAAGATTTCTTTGATTCAAAAATGAAAGGTTCTTCAGAGATGGTATTAAATGTTTTCCACAAAGATGAAAAACAATCTTTAATAATGATGGAAATAAATATTGGAAATTTTATTGAATAAACTTAAAATAGAACTTTCATTTTGATTTTAAATGATGAAAAATTGTCGGCGGAAACATTTCCATAAAGCTAATATAAACAATGAATAAAATTATACAGAAAAAATATTATTTTTTTCATATCATTATCCTTATATAAAAATGAGTCTCATTATTTTTTTAATTAATTAATTTTTTAAAATGTTTGCTTTCATAAAATATTTTAAAATTTTTTTAAAAATAAAAAATAAAACCATTTTAGTGAATGTAGATGTAAATTATCGTGATCAAATTTTTCTAAATTTATTAAGAAAAATAATAAATAAATATTATTATTTTGGTTAAATTTAAAATAATTAATTTTTGATGTGAAATTAAATCAATTCGACACGGTACACTCATTTGTCCATCTGTTGATACAATTTGGGTCGATTCGTGCCGAAACTTCTTTTCCAGACGGACAATTTTCTGTGGCGTAATGCGTCGTGCGTTGTGCGTTACGAAATACACAACGAATTTTTTGTTTATAATATCAGCCAATAAAGTAAGAAGAAAACGGCGAAATAAAAAGAAGCGTTCAGTCTTCGGTTCAGTCGCTGTTCGAGAATGCCGAATATTTGTAAGTTGACGTTTTAGTGTTGCCTTTCAAGAATATTTACATTTTTCCGTTATAAGTTCAAAACAAAGGAGTGTTCATTATTGAGGATCTGAACATCACCAAGAACACCACAGTTATTTTACACTATGAAGGACGGTAAATACCATGTCACTTATATAATGCCATTAATTATTTTCTTTAGGACCATTACAATAAAATACGATAACGAATCTTTCACTCGAGATTCTCCATTTGTTATACGCAAAACTTGCAAAAAAATCAAAAACGGATCACTTGAAATTCATGCTTTTGACAAACCAACCTCATGTAATCTTTTATAAAGAATCATCTCTGTGATCTGCTACTTTTTTAAAACGATCTTCGTGTGAAATAATTATAAAATTATATTATTGAACAATGATGTGTTAATTGCTGTTATTAATAATAATAATATATTATTATTACTTTTATTGATATAAAAGTTATACTGTTACTTTAATTCAGAGTTATTATTATCTTAGTAAATAATATAATGTTACCAAAATTGCGAAGGGATTCGGTTTTGTTGTAATATCAAAATTAAGAATTTATACTACTTATTATATATAAATTTCTCTAATATATAAGTACTTTTTTCTCTAATTTTTCTTGCTTTTGATTTTAATGTTTTAAAAGTGATTTTTAATAATTTTTTCTATTTCTCTTGCAATACATTAATCGCATTACATGACAACTAACAAAATTCATTAGATGAAGTACATTAAGCTACTGAGCGAATGTTCAATCTGATTGGTCCCATTAGCTTTTGCACTGATGCTTTATTAACCACACTGTCACTTGGATTAAACTGTCAGATGATCTGTATTTCTTGATCGGTTTTATTTAGTATTCCTTTCACAATTGACCAATATTGTTCAATACGTCGAAGTTCAAGATTATTAGGTGGATTACAATCTCTATGAAAAAAATTGACTTGTTTCTCATTATTATTATGTTATTCGCGTAATCACAATTTACTAAGTCTCACCAGAACAAGGATTTCATTTGTGTTTTCTTATAAAAGGTAATAGCCTCTTTTGCAAGTAATCATTCATATTTGGTTATGTATTGTTCCAGTTGTCAAGTCAGGTTCACTCTTTAGACCACGTAAGCATTTGTGAGATTTGTGAACACTACATATAGTGATATTGAAAGTTGATATTTTTCATATTGCCAAAACATAAAAGTTCGATTATTACAAAAACCTTTTGAGATATATTTTACATTTCATATTAAAGCTAAATTAAAAATTTATAAAATAATGTATTACTTTCCGAAATCAATAAAATATATCAGCTTTCAATATCACTATATGTAGTGTTCAAAAATCTCACAAACCTTTGGTTCACCCTAATATCTAAGAATATTTTTTAATTCTATTATTATTACATAATACATTTAAGAATTTTATGCTATACTTAAATTTCATAAATTGTAAATATTAATTTTAAAAAAGAAATAAAAATATTTTTTAATTTAAAATAATAAATATAAAATATAAAATAAAGAATCTAGAAATTATTTTAGGTTTATTTTTAAATTAACTGTCTATTTGACATTTATTATTAAAAATTTAATTTAATTATTTATTTATTTAATTTAATTATTTATTTATTTTATTTAATTAATTTGTAAGCTTTCGGTCACCAAAATTGAAATAAAAATATTGAAAAAGATCATCAGAAACTAATGGAAAATAAAAAAGAAGAGTTTAAAAAAGTCGTAAAAGTCCAATT
>JBBMKC010245475.1:0-10634 GCA_037834085.1 Bipalium vagum
GACAACAGAAAAACGCAGTGCCATCATTGCATTAAGAAAGATTGGATATAGTTTTCCAATTTATTATTTATTTCTTTGTATTTTATTATTTTATTATTTATTATTTATTTATTTTTTTTATTTTAGTAATATACTTTATGAAAGGGGATAATATAAATATGTATAATATATATATGTGAATAAAAAATAATTCTTGGGTAAATAAAAAGGAAATAAAAAGAAAACATATTACATTTCAATAACATCTTAGATTCCATAATAATAAATAATAATTTTTATATTGTCTTACTGTCAACGACTTAAATGGGTAACTAATATTCAACAATGCAATAATAAAGACTGAGATGAGGGAAAATAATGAATTTTATTCTTCTTTCCTAATTTTAAAAATAATACTTATTCATTAAAAATATTGATAATATTTTATGCCGAAAATATTAAAAATTAAATATAATGAAGCTCTGTTAGTTCTGTAATATGAAATATGAAACATTAATTGTTTGATGTTTCCTTTATCAAATAGACCCAATGTAATAGAACTATTTTATAATTATCTATTTTTTTATTATAAATTTTAAAAAAATAATATATAGTAATAATTGTTAAGCATATTATTATTATTATTTATGTTTACTATTATTAATTATTATCATTATTTATTATTATTATTATTATCATTATTATTATTATTACTGTTATTATTATTGTCATTATTTTACTATTGTTATAACATTTCCTATCGCACATAACACATATCGCAGCAAACACTTAGTTTTTCAATATTAAAGGTTACAACTAATCTAGATTAACACATAAGTCTGGTTTCAAGTTTAATTTTCATTTTTCATTAATATTATTGTTACGGAATAATAGGTGAAATTCTCCCTTGAGACAGTACAAGCCCTTTTGTTCAACACTTCCAGGTCGAGGCGATGTTTGAAGCTTTACAACAGCTGATGATTTATGAAAAGCATGTTTTCAATTGCCCCACTGACTTCGGTAATTAATCCGTCCCGGCAGCGGCAATGATAAGGGCCGTTGTCAAATGCGCGCTGCAGCGATCGGAACTTCATCAAAATTGTCAGCCTGGTGATTCGTTCGATTTAAACACAGAATAAAATTTCTTTAATTACGCCAATATTAATAAATAATAAGCTTTCAATTATAAACGGAATACGGAAATCACAAAAGTCAAACATTTGACATTGCTGATAATGGTGGTTATTAATTTGGTTTGACATTTTGATTTATGTAAGCTACAAATAATTTTGGACAATATTTTGTTTGTACTAATCTGTTCCAGCTTAGAAAGCGTCAAAAAAGCCAAAGGAGTCAGTTAAACGATTTAAGCAACAGCAATAGTTTTATAATGAGATCTGAATCTGGAATCTTTGCTAATAACGTCTCATACTATTTGATCGAGACAAAAAATATAAATAAAAAATTAATACATTTTATTTTCTCAGTACTGTTTTTCGTTCAATAACATCGTTTCTCTGTTAGTTTTTTATCATATTCAATGGAAGAGTTGAAAGAAAATATCGAGGAGAGAGATTTCAAAATGATCGTTATATAGAAGCTATAGCTAAGCATTTGACCCTTCAGGCTATTCTCTAAAGATCGGAGTAAATAAAAATCTGATTCCACATTATTTGAAGAATATGATTGGTGTCTTAATTTCATGATCCAAATCCATTTTTATTTCCATTTTCTGTTGATCAAAACATCCTGTAAGAAGAAACATTGAGCCTACAGGGGTAGTTATAATAATGTTCTACACAATATTTTCAAGGTTGAAGAATAGAAAAACAATGTGCTTGAAGTTCCACTACACCCATTTCAACGAACTTTTTGAATTCCCATTACTATTTAGGGCTACCTTCGTTATTTATATAATTTTGATAGTCTCTTTTTCGTTTGACGTTATTGTTAAGAACCACATTTTGTCGAATTTATTAAGTAGTTCATATAACCAGTTTTATGGGATCAAAAGAGAAATAGAGATTGATCTAATATTTTTAAAGTTCGAGATTTCTTTGAAATATGACTATGTTATCAAGCCGGAGTTTGATTTCATTTATTTCAACAGAAGGCTCTCTGTAGGAACGTTGATTTACAATTAGCACAAATATTTTGTGTTATGCAGAATTATTTTCTTAGAAGATTAATATCAGGCTGGTAATTAAGTCCGTTCGATTTTATTTTAACTAAATTAAACATTTGCTTATTGCTTTATAAAATTAATTTTAAACAAACGTTGGATATATACACACCTGGACAAAATAAAACGAGGCTTAAATAATTTACATCATATATTATGACATTTATTTTAACAATTTTACACCAATTTTACAAAAATTTTCAAACCAAATATCATTAACTAAATAAAAAATAATAAATATAAGGGGTTTTATTTCCATTTGACCAATTTAAGCAACTTGAGCCGTTTGGGTAGGCTATATGATAGTCTCTGACTTCTGTTCTGTATTAATGATTTTCCAATCTTTCTCGACTGCTTTCCACAGTTGATCAGGAGTATTGAAAAATTTCCCGGCTAGTTTTACCTTTATGTAAGCCCATATATTCTCAATAGGATTAAGATATGGCGATTGTCCAGGCCAAAACATAACCGGTACACCTTTTATCTTCAACCATGCTTTTGTTGTTTTTGCTGTGTGCGCCGGTGCATTGTCCTGTTGGAAAATAACATACTGTCTTTCATTTTCCGTGCATAACTTTTCGATGCTTGGAAGCAATCCAATATCTAATATCCTTAGGTACTCTTTGATATTAATTAACCCAGTACTTATTAATTAACCCAATATTAATTAACCCAATAATAAGTACTTATTAATTAACCCAATAAGCTCACCAACTCCAGATGCTGAGAATATTCCCAAACCATAGTTCCCCTAGCGCCATGTTTTCCTGAGGTGGAAATACATTCCATTACATATTTTTCAGTTGATCTTCAAAGACAGAGTTCAGGGACATCACTATGAAGTTCAAATCGACATTTATCACTCCAGAACACATATTGGAACCACTGAGAATCATAGATACCGTAAAGATTATAAAAATTTAATCTGTCTTTAATATTCTTTTTTGAATAAAATGGTTTCTTTGCACAACGCATAGATGCAAACCCCAATTCTTTGACTCGTCTCGCAATTGTTTTTCGAGAAGCTGTTTCATTATTTCCATTTTTGAATTCCTCAGCTAATTTTGTAAAGGTTTTCTTACGATCTTTAATGACCTCAATTTTCAGCCAATTCTTTGTATTGTGGATAATGGAATTTGAATACCATGTTTCTTCAAAATATTCTGCATTTCAGGATATGACAGTTTGTGTAACAAAGGCCACATGTCCGATTTTTTATTTCGACATTTAAATGTGTCTTAGTTATTTTATTTATAATTTGAATTATTAAAAAAACAGAACAAAAACACCAAATTACATACTTGTTACGTGCAATAGCTTAAATATTAAAAATGTAATAAATGTTAACCAATTTAAAACATTTTTATAAAAATTTTTTATTTTTTGTAAGCCTAATTTTTTTGTTTAATATAATATAAATTTACGTGCATGGCATAACATTTTATCAAATCTTTGTTTAAATATTCACATTTTAACAAAAAATTAAACTATAAAGAACGATGATAAATATATTCATTTTAAGCACATTTGCTCATATAACTTTAGAAAAGGTAAAAAAGTCACAGATGTGCACAAAATGATTTGTTCGTATGTGGAGATGATGCTCTAACAAATCTTGTATGTAAGAAATGGTTTTGGAAATTCAGTGTTAGAAATTTCAACTTTAAAAAATCAACCAGCGCCCGTCGCCCATGCGCCATTAAAGTTATAATGGATGAAAATCCTTCTCTGAAGGCTAGAGATATAGCTAAAAGATTTAATATATCGCATATATCTGTCGAAAGGTATCTGATATATCTGATAGTTCTTGAATGATATAAGGATTCCTACAAAAATCTGATTTTATTTAAATAATAAATACAGATATAGAACGATCACATCCCATATATGTGATCTTTACAATTGACAATACGACCGAAGATCCTTTAATATATATTTATAATATTAAAAATTAAATAAAAATATTTTTCAATAATTTTTTTAAAATACTATTTTTTATAATCATATGCCATCAACATTATGTCAACAAAAGATGTTTTTCTTTTACCTAATCAATAATAATTATTTTTAACTGATTTAACTACTGATAAATTATCAGATTTATAAAAAGTATTTCATGAAATATAAAATCGTATAACATTCACCTTTAATGGACGCTTTCTAAGCCATTTTTTCTTGAGCTGGTTGACAATACCATATCAGATAACGAGACACATTAATAAATAGCAAGGTAAAATAATAATTTTTTACTTGAAAAATTATAATAACCAAAGTCGTTTCCGTTCCAGGAAGTTTAATTATTCTAACTTTGAAAGTTTATGAAGAGAGCATTGAATGATTTTAAGAAAGATTGTGATTCGCTTCACAACGAATTGATGAATGGGGATTATCCATGAATTAAAACAAACAACCTCACATAAAAAAATCTTGTATGTATTAAAACAAATTTATCATATTGTAAAAGTACCTTAACTTATGTTCCTATTAATAATAATAATAAATAAAAAAGATACTTATTAACAATATAATAAATAAAAATAAATAATTTTTAACAATTATTAATAATATTATAAATCAAAATAATTATTAACAATACACTAGGTCGTTCGAAAAGTCCCTGGTCCGAACATAAAATAACACTTATTGTAAAAAATTTTCTAAAATTAATAAAAAGTACATTCTTTTAAACTATGAAATTCCACATTTTAATGCAAACTATCAATTTGTTTAAAAAAGGAAGGTGTAGTTTCCAAAATTGGCAGGACAGGCACCACCGTATATAAGTGTAATTTCAACGTCTAAAATACGCTAATTGCACTACGATTAGCTTCCACATCCACCGAGAGACTTTTTCTACCAAACCCAAAAGGATGGCTCTTTTGTACTCAAACGGTGAAGCTATAGCTGAAACTATAGCATATCTTGACGGGTTAAAGAAATCTTATTTTTCAAAGGTATCAAAATACTTTAAGGTTTATGGAAGAGATAAATCCTCCAAACGAGACTATGTTGAATAATAAAACTTGTTCATGACTTAAAAATTGTTTTTCTTTGTTTAATCAGGGACTTTTCGAACGACCCAGTAATAAATATAAATAATCTATAAATAAATAATAATTAATAATTATTAATACTTTTTTTACAATTAATTTTTCACTTTAAAACCAAAATTAATCTTCAAGATTTTATAAAATAAATATATAAAATAATTTATTTATTTATAAACAATAACATTTTTTATTTAAAAGGTTTATTTATAATTTTCAAAGACTCCTGTTTCGTATACCAAACATTTCAACTCAGAATTTTTGAAAAATATTTAATTTTCCCATTTCGTAAGCGAAATATTTTATTACTTTCAAGTTTATTTTAAATAAAAAAAAAGAAATTAAAGAAATGTAAATTTTCCAGACTATTTTCATGTCTATTTTCTCTTTAATTAATACTTGTAATAAACGTGTTTTGTTTTTCACATTATTATATAAAGAAATAAACTCATTACTTTATATCATTTTAAAGTTTTTTTCCTCGTAATAAACAATGTTTCAGTTCACATAATTTCATTTTTGTTTTAATTATCACCAGTAAAATAAAAAGACAGAAAAAAAATCATTTTCATTTAAAATTTTAATGATTATTACACAATGATATTTTTCCTTATTAAACATTGTCATATAACTTTTTTTTGTTAAAAATAATTTTTAATTAAACATAGAAAAATAAAATTAATAAATTTTTAATAATAATCATACTAATAATAATTTTCGGGAACATAATCTAATTAGAAATTCAAATTTCGATATTGAAAATTTTTTGATAAAATTTTATATTTTTTAATATTCACTACTTTCAAAATTTTCCGTTTCCTCAACATCGTTGATTAAGATTATGAAATACAAATAATATAAATCAGGACTCGGGGGTAAAAGTCCCAAGATATTTCCGTGAATAGTTTAATTATGTTTAGAGAATAAATTTAAATAGAAAAATCTACTTTAATTATTATTTCATCAAGCGAAACATCTTCATAGACCGAAATTTCGTAGAAGATTTTAACAAATTCTGGAGCACAATCGTTGATATTGACAACATTGAGGGTTATGTTGAGGTTCGTGGAAATGTCTTCGTTCAGTTTCTGATATGCAGACAATGTAAATTTGTATTGTTTCTGTTTCTCATAATCGATATCTGTCAACAAACGTAATTTTGGTCCCCGAAAGCTGTTTTCCTCGAGAATAAATGCCGAATGGTCACCGGAGAGGCGATATGTTATTTCTCTGTTCTTCAACAGAATGTCTCTGTCAACAGCGACCGGCAAAATGATGAACATATTTTTCCGATGGATGACCTCTTTGATTTCTAACACGATTTCCGATTTCTCGAATTCCGGCTTATTATCATCAACGTCGAGTATTAGAACAATAACTTTCACCATTGTTATGAGATCGTTGTTTTTGCGAATATTGACAGATAAATGAACAGTACCGTAATCGGTATCTTGACACGAGTTGATACAAAGAGCCTCCAAATCGATGACCTTCGACGTAAGGATATCTCCGGTATTGATGTCTATGGAAAACAGATCCGATACTTCACTGAAGGAATATTCGAATTTCTCTTCGAATTGTTTATTAAATTTGATTCTTCCGACAAATGTTTTAATGGGCTGATTTTCTTCAATGGTAAACTTTTGACCGTCTTCGATGGAATTGAAAATATTGAGGAATCCGAAATCGATTTTCATCAGAATCAAGTACAATAACAGTTCCCGTATTGAGTTCATTTGAGTTATTTTAATAAAATAATATAAAATGTTACTTCAAAATTCATTTATTAAAGCGAAAGAGATAAAAGAAACGACGAACAAATAGCAAAACTCGATCAATAATTCTCTCTTTCATTGGACAACGTTTTTTTAAATTTTAAAACTTCTAAGTTTAGATAGATTTCAAATCAATTTCTTAACATTTTTTTATAAATAATTTCGTTTTCATTGGTCGTTAATAGTTTTGCTGCAATTTCATTGGCTGAAATTCTCATTTAAGTTTTCTTGATTAATTTTCAAGTATTCTATTAGACAAATTATAGATTCCTTGTTGAAAATTCCGTGAAGTGAATTTTTTTGCAGAAAAACCAAACAGGAAATTAAGTTTCATAAACTTCAATAGAAATTTAAACAGGTACACTTAATCCCTGACATAAAATCAGGATTGGGCTGTATCTCTGTGAGCCTACCGCCATTTCATAATGTCAATGACTTTTGAAAAGTATTCCAGACAATGCATTATCCAAACAGTCATGAAAAATATGAAGGAAAAAGCAAAAAACATTATTAATTTTACTATTATTATGATTACTCTCCATACATAGATGTGATGAAATTTTTGACTTGTGGCTTATAAGGCATAAAAATTATTATAATTTTGTAAATCATTAATTATAATTTCGAAATCATTAATAAAAACTGTTATAATTATAAAACAGTAAATAGTAAAATTAAAAATATATGATATTTAGATATTTATTTATAAAATATAAATATTATTATTTTCTTAAATCATCATTACCGATTTTATTTTTAATTAATAAATTAAAGTTTTTTAAAATTATTTTCGGCACATAATCATCTTTTGATTATTTTACTTTTGGTTTTTATTGTTTAAAGATTGTTATAAATAAATAATTATATAATATAATTTTTAAAGAATTTAATTTTTAATATTTATAAAACATTTTTAAAAAAAATTAAAAATGATAATTAAATAATAAACTTTATGCTGTAATTTATAAAAACTAAGTAATAACGATTATTTTGTTAATTATTAAGAAACTTATTAAATAAGCATCACTACGATTTATGTTACATAAAAAGAGAAAATACTTTGTTTGTCTATTGTTTTATTGTTAAGGATTATTATTATATTCATATCACTACAATTATGGTTTCCGCTTATTATCACCAGTGGCAGAGCTATCAGATGATGAATCCTTTTCATTTGCTTTTCAATTAATATATTATTAAATTTAATATCTCTAAGTAATTAATAATGAATATATCGAATTAAGTACTGGATGATACTAATACTAATAATAATATTTAATATGAATATTTTCTGTTAGTTTGAAAATTAATCGAAGATACCGGGATTCGAACCCTGGACCCTTCACATGCGCATGGACTGCTCTGACCACTACAGAAAAAATAAAATTACAACCCATGGCTAATAGCCTAATTTATAACTGCCATTTTATTTCTTTCCTTTTTCGCTATTCTTAATTTAACTATTCAAATTTTTTGTCAGAGATGTTCCAATAATTCAACAGTACGTTCACATAATCTATTCTGCAATTAAATGCAATATTCAAAATTATTAATATTTTTAAAGCTAAAATAATTCCCGATCTTCATGGTCATTTTATAAATCTTCCATCACAGTCAAAACAACTTGATCATTGATTAATCGTTCCATACGATTAGATTTTACACGGTTCATTAATTTCATCCCTGAATTGAATTACTTCTGTTCATTTCCTATCTGTATTTTCAAATGAAATAAAAATTTAAAATAGTTTCTTTTTCATATGTTAAACTTTAAAAAAGTTGTAACTTTTTTATGATGTCAATTAAAAGTCTACATGAAGAAAGTAACAATTATTGAATATTTTTTTCTTGGAATAATAAATTTTTTATCCAACTTTTATAATGAGATTCACAATGAATTTAGTGCGTTACGATGTCTAAAAAATATTTATTTTGCTTCATTTAACAATTTTGGAGTTTCTTCACAATATTTACTAAGTAAATTATATTTGTCATGTATCTAACGGTAACGGGTTTCATGTTTTTTTCTGAAAATGACAAATGAAATATACGAACCGCGGTACACGAGTTAATGATCACAGTACACATAATAAACTTTACCAGTATTTATTCCATTCCCGATCAGCAATTTGTAATCAGAATTCTCCTTATATTTTCCACAGATTGGAATATATTTTAAGTGCTACTTGATTGGATCTGCTGAATCTTCTGAATCAGACATTTTAATACTTGTAAGCTTATTAAACATATCTAGAAAATAGTTGATTTACAATTTTAAAATGTCTCTTTAATGAAAATATATGAATTAATGTGGAATATATAATCAAATGAAAATTAATCGAATGTATAATCGCTAAATTAAATTATCGATTAATTAAACTTCCGCTGCAATTATAAAAAATAATAAAATTAAAGTTTCTGGTTATGTAAACTTGAGTAAAAAAAATGACCTTTAGAATATCAAGAAACCTTCCTTGATTTATAAAAACCCTAACCCAGAAACCCGGGGATGCTAATCGACTAATTAAATAGAACAATCAAATTTAAAATCCCAATAATTTGGACCATTTTAACCCAATCAGTCTTGTGAACGAAATAAAATTCCAATTCGAATCTATAAATAGAAACTCGAATAAAGAAATCAAAATCCTTTAAAATTCAACCCAGACAACCTATCTGATGTTCTGAGGAATCCGAGACATGATGCAATAAAAATCATTTCATAATAAAATTAAATGTACTTAATTAATTAATAAAATAAAAAATTATAAAAATAATATTTTTGATTATTCAAATAAGTTTCCTTTATTTTTAAGAAAAGTTTTTATACAATTTTTATAATTTTTTAATCATAATATCTCCTTTCTATTTATTTGACTAACAATCAACAGTTTTGCTCCTTTCTGGGAAAAAGTAAATATACATATATAAATACAGATGTTTTCAATGAGCAGCAGTTACGAAAGTGAGTAAATAAGGAGTGAATTTTATTTTATAATATAAACGGAAATTTTAAACCTCTTCACAACATGCAACAAATTGATATATTATTTTTCTGCAGTCCCTCTCCGATATTTGAAGACAATCAGTTTTTTTAATAATTTTAAAATTTTTATTTCAAACAATTTTCATAAATTTATTTTTATTAAAAATGCCATAAAACATTTCAGAGACATTTTCAATAACATTTCAATAATAAAAAATTTCCATTATATTTAAAACGTGTTTTCTTTTGTTCGAAAAGAACAAAAAACCACTTCACAGGCTTTTATATTTCAATCGTTTTTATATATTTTTATGCATAGAAAGGTATAAACTTTCAAATGTTGTACTGTAAACAAATATTTTTATTTATGATTATTTTTATCTGTAAGTGAGGCCTGAATATATTTCGTTTCTACTGAATTTCTAATTATCTTTAACCCTTAGGGTAATCCATTATAGAATTGGTTTCTTTATGATGTTTATAATTTTTGTCATGTTTTCGGTTTAGAACTTCAATTTCAAATGAAGCCGATCTGAAATCAAAACTTTTCTTTAATTTACTTTTTTCCGATCATTTTTTTATCATTTATATTTATTATCATTATTATTATTATTATTATTATTATTATTATTATTATTATTATTATTATTATTATTATTATTATT
>JBBMKC010245486.1:0-10633 GCA_037834085.1 Bipalium vagum
TATTACAAATATTATAATAATATTATTTAATTTTTGTTAAATCATGATTTTATTTTCCTCCATTTTTTATAATACTTAATGATAAAAAAATTATTATTTTTACAAAGTTTTTTTTAATAAAAGTTCTGAAGAAATTTTAACTTGATATTCTCAATACAAATATTAAAAAATGAATATATTTTTAAAAAAAAGAAAAGATTAAGATGAAAGAGTGAAATACCAATATTATTATTACCCCGAATGATTTATTATTTTTAAAGAATATCACAAGGCTTTCTCATTTGGGCCGACCAATAACTCTAAAACCGAATTCATAAATTATAAAATATAATAACAAAATAAAAAATGTGGTACTGTTTACATTTATAAGTAAGAAATTCAGACTGCAAATTTAAGTGAAAATTTATTTATTTATATTTTATACGAAATCACTTTGACTTTGAGTAACCTTATTATTTATATATTATAAATATTAATAATTTAATATATTTATTAAATTAATTTCAAAATTTGTTTTAGACATTTTAACTTATAAACTTTAATATATAAAGTTCACAATGAGTACAATTATTCTCGGAGGAATAAAGGGAGTAAAAATAGGAGTAAACAAAAATGGGTTGACTTTCATATGAAGAGTTTTACAACTTAATTATAACATCGTTTTTGACAAAATAATATTCTTGTTGTGGGAGACACTTTATATTTTAATTTTATGATATCTGTGGGTAATTACACTTTTGTAAGAATTAAGAATAAAGAAATCACTTAAATTTCGTTCTTTAATTGTTCGTAAAAAACTGCTTTTTAAAAAAATTGAATCCTTCTGAGTAAGGAATATATTTAAATTGAATCCTTTATTGGTAATGGGGTTATCCAAAGTTACTTTTCTCATGTTTTCAATTTTACAATCTGGATAAGCGTTGCTTTTAAACCTTCTATTTATCTCCTCCAGTTCAATGCCAATCGGCTTTTAATTTGATGTATTTAAAAAATTAAAAGTTATTGTTGACAAGACAAAAAATTATATATTTTATTTATTTATTTAAAAGAGGGACAAAGTTCATAAAACAGTAAATGGGTCAAAAACATGTCTTAATCGTAATATTAATATGTAATATTCTCTCGAAAGGGGAGCAATTTTTATTTGGTATACAAATTCTCATTAAAACAAGCTTGAAAAACATTAATGTAGACAAATTAATTAAGGAAAAGAATGAAAAACTGAAGTTTCCATGGCAATTTATTGTCGTAATCACTTCATATAATAATAATTTTGTTAAATATTTATTTGTACGTAATATTATATTAATATTGTTCTTGTTAATCTGATAATTTTTGTCTGAAAACTTAAACAAAAATTGAATTAATATTTATTATTCGTTTTTTGTCATAATCAATTAAATTTTCAACTTTATGACATATTTATACAATCTGTCATTTGTTCAAAAATCAGAAAAATATAATTTATAATTACTTAAGTTATATATAATTTATAAAAGTATTTACTTTTCATAATATCAAATATGGTAAAAATGTCAACTCTGATTGTATACTTAAACTTCGTTTTATAAGAACTGTGAATTAAGGTAAATGATCCAGTGGCCTTTCATCTGCAGAACTTTTTAATTATGTTTGTGTCTACTTCTAGAAAATCAAATATAAAATAAAAATTCAAAAATGGCGTGAAGATTTTATCGCGTCCAATCAGCCAGAGGCTTTTTGAAACTCATCAACTGCCAGTCAAATGGCTTAAAGTGATCAATAACAATGGTGAATACTTTGACTGAAAATGTAATGTCATGGTTTTCTAAATAAATATTGAAATTTGATTAAATATATTGATTATTTATTATTTATTGATTATTTATGGATTATTGTAGTAGACAAAATATTTTATTAATCAAAACAATTGATAACATTGAAACATTTTAAATTTTATGAGTAGCACTTGATTAAAATATTTTATTTTTATTTTAAAAATAATAATTTTATACTGGAATATTTTCTGTATAAACATAATAATTAAACGGTTTTATGTAAATAAAACTGAAAAGAAAATACTGTTTGGATCACATTTTCCCCTAAATGACTTAAAATAATTGAGATTTAATACCCAAATTATTATTATTATTATTACTATTATAATTATAGTCAATAATTAAAATATTAATATTATAATTTCTTTTATTTTTTTATTGATTAATATTTTTACTTTTTTTTCATATATAAACGTTCTGATAAGAATAGATAAATTAAAAGTAATAATATAGAAAATATGACAGAAATATTCTCCGAAATTATTATTTTTCGAATTATTTATTATTATGAAATTATCATATTCAGATGTATTCTATGATCAATGGAAGCCTGTTTCCCTCATCATCTTATTAGAATCACTTGACGCACTAGGAATAAAATAGACTGTTCATGTTAAAACAAGAACATTAAACCCCATGACATTTTTCATACTCTAGCTAAGTTTCTTTATTTAACAAATTAGAAAGACGTCAAAGAGCTCTGATTACATTTACGATTTTTTTATTATTTATTTTAATTAATGTAATTAGCGATCTTCTATTTCGATTTTTATTACATGTTGAAAAGTTCTAATAATATTAATATACAATTTAAATAATATTCTATTTATGAAAATTTCCGTGATGATTTTATCAAGCTAAAAATAGGTGAAAGTTTAATTTTTTCAAAATTTATTATGATAAAAAACATTTTTTTAACTGAAATACCTTTCTCAAAGTTAGGTTTCTTTTTTCAAGTGTAAACTTTTAGTGCTTAATCATAATCTGATTTTATATTTTGCAGGGTGAGCTCGATCTCATTGCCGTTTGTTTTCTTAATAACTTTTGAAATATATAAGACAAATGAAAACTTTTATCTAAGAAAACATTGAGCTATTCATTGATTTAGTTAGTTTTAGTTAAGCGTTTTTTTATATATCAATGTCGTTTGATATATAAAAATAACAAAAGTAAAAAATGATAATTATTTATTTAAATATTTTGTGTTATTTATTTTTCTTTATTTTATTGAACAATTATTAGTTTCAAATTATTTTTCGTAGCTGTACAAAAAGAATTACAAGTACCAAAAAATTTCAAAATCGGTTAATGTCGAAATTTTTTAATGTTCCATGACCACCAACTTCTCCATATCTTAAGGCTCCAGGGTTTTTTAAAAAGGGTATTTAATAAACCGGATAATTAGAAACAGATCAAATCTAACATTCATTTTGAAATATCTCAAATTTTAAGAAATCCTAACAAATGATATAAGGCGTTTTATTCTTCTATTCAACATAGCGGTCACTGACAGATATTATATTTCAAAATTGAGAAAGTGTATGTCACAAATGATTTTGTTTTGGTTTTTGATTAAAAGCTATCCAAAATTAAAAGAATTTAAAACCAGAAAAATTTAAATTCGAAATTTTTAAAAGATTTGTAAATTTGAAAAAAATTTAATGAAACCAAACTCAATGAGCACCTCAGGTGCACATATCAGGTGAATATTTGTCACAGCATTCTTTATGAATTTTAACATGAAGAAAATATAACACAGGCAAATGAATTAACTATTACATTTTCAAATACATTGGTAATCGATTATTACTTAAATTAAAACAAAAGTCAGCACACAAATATTATTAAATCAGGATTATACGTAGATTGCTCGATATTTATTGCGAACCGGCAATACTACAATGTCAATGTTTGGTTTGACTGAATTATTATAAAGTTTGAATTTGTTTATCTACATTAATAATTTTATATAACAATTGGATTATTTAAAATATACATAAATCAAAATCAAAGTATTGATATTAATTACAATATTTTACGGAATATTTTCGTAGAGATTGTGGACAAAGAATTTTAACTTTTATTTTCCGAATTATTTCGTTAAATATTTATTTTATACATAATTATTTAATAATATATGGTTATTATAAATTCCATTATTACACCATATATTTTACGCTGATATTTATGGAGAAAACGTTTACTGTGACATTGTCATTTAGTGATACTATTTATAGAATTTAATTATTTTATTATAATTTTCTCATCAAAATATAAAGATAAAATACCTATTTGACATTTGTCTCCTTTGAATCCGATACCATAACAAAAACATCTGATACCATTATCCGATTCTAGCATAATTCCAGGGAAACAATAAGTAGACTTATAAATAGAATTATCTTCCTGAATGTAATATCTATTTGTGCAATTAAACAGAATGACATTTCTTATAGATCCCTTATACTCCGGCTCAAACAGAGCAGTAAAGTAAACCAGCCCTTTCATATACTGTTCTTGTAATGGGATACTTCCGATGAATGTATAGTGTGAAAATCTTTTGAATAAGAAACTGTCTGAATTCAATTTTTGTACAAGCTCTTTCTTTCCATTTATTGATAAGTATAGCGCTTGTTGATATAAATATAAAATCACGGGTGTCCAGGTATTTAATGATATCTTCGACGAATGACGATGCATTACAACCGATGTGAGACTGGTTGATTTAATCAATTTGGTCCTTAATACAATGTGATCATTCAATACAACCATTTGAAGAAATATATTGTCAGATTCGCGACTGTCTCCGTACACCAACAGGCCCGATTCCGTACTGGTTGCGTTGAATTCAAAGAATAGGATCATGGAATTGCAAAACTGTAACGGAGGATAAACGTTATTTGCAACCATTACTTGTCCTATCATCCAAAAGTAAAAATGAATCAAAAGACTGAAAAAGGAGGAACTTAGAACTATTGTGTCGTTCATGTTTCAATCTAAAATGATTAAAATTTTTAATACTTTATCAAATGACGAACTTTATTTTTTTATAATATTATTCATTTTATAATTTATATATAATATTTTTATATTTAATTAAATATTATTTTCTCTAGTTCTGCATTTATTAAAATTATAAACATCATATTTTCATTTATTCATAATAAAAAATAATATAATATAAATAAAGAAATATATATATATATATATATAAATCTATCTAAATTATTCAGAAAATATTTTATTTTTTATATATTAATATTATATTTTATATATTTTTATATATTTTAAATATTATCATATTTTTTTATTAATTAATTATTATATACATAATTAATATAAATAAATAATTATATAATTAATATATAATTTATTTTAATAATAAAAAAATAATATATCAAAAATTGAAGTAAATATTGAATATTGAAATGTTTAAATAAAACTTGGCAAAGGTTTAATAATATTTTTAAGTATATTATAATTAATATTTTATAAATATATTTATTGTCGAAAAATTCACTCTAATACAGGAGCTTCATACGAGCATTAAATCCTAAAGATTCACACTCTTCAAAAGTACAAATGCCTGTTTTTAAAAAAACACTGTTTTAATAATATTCAGATAAACAAAACGATTGAATTTCTTTTATTTTCTCATGCCCTCAATTTTTTTATTTTTCTAATTATGTATTTTACAAGAATATTTAGGAACACCCAAAATAAGGCAGATCTAACATAGAACAGGTCAATATTTTCTTCTTTATATAACAGCTTAAATAGGTAAAAGACATGAAAACATTATAAACCCAAGTGTAATGATTTTTCTCCGTATACCTAGAAAATCTGTCTGTTGAAGAATAAAATTCTCCATTGTGTTTAAAGACCAGAATCTGACATTGAGAATAGAACTTTTTCCTTCCCGATCCTTGATATCTTCCTGATAATCTTTATTCACCTATCGGTTCAGATTCAACCCCCAGAATAATTATATGCTTTGTATAAGTCATGAATACAAAACTTGTTATAAAAATGAGACTAAATCTTTTTTCCTAAATGGATGGTTTTGTTTTAGTGGGTAAAAATAATTCTTTGAAATACAATGTTTTTTGAAGATCTCCAATGATTCTATAATGAATCAGATAACTTTGATAATGATGCACTGGAACATTAACGAGTAAAAATGATTATGTTAATTATGAATAATAATTAAATTATAAATTAAATATTTATAAAATCAGAAATTAAAATAATTATTGGTGGTTTTTAACAAATCATATCAGATGTTAAAACCATACATAATACATTAAGACACGGATAAAAAGGTGGTAAAACATTATCAATATATAAACTATAATATCAATTTACTGGACCCATTGTTTACTATTCATTCTTTTTTTCAGATCCTTGATCCGATCTGTAAAAATTCTGAGCTTATTTTAATTTAGGTGACCATCACCAATGGATTATTTTTCTCTGCCTTCATATCATTTTATAAAACTTGCATTCATCATCATTCAGTGATCCCTTAAATTATTATTGTTCTTTAAAGTCAAACATATCAGAAAGGTAAACGTTAAAATATCGAAAATAGTGATATGGAAGTTTGGGTTTTTAGAGAGTGAGTATCAACTGATTAGGCTTGGTTTCCCATTTGACTATGCACTTGTGTTCAAATAAAATCCTGTAGTCGTAGTTATTTTGGACAGCATTTTTTCAACTCATTTATTTTTCCAGGCAATCTTGAAATTAGAAAAAATATAATAACCTTCATATTATGTCAATGTTTATCATGTTCACCAGAGAAGGAAATACCATTCAGAAAACGTTCTACCCGGAACGATTATTAGGCTAAGCGATAAAAAAGAAAGTTTTATTTGTAATTAAATATTCGTTCTAAATGGATCTAAAGACTTGATTCTTAAAAAGACCTCTGTTGAAATTTATTGGGAAAATGTTCATTAAAAGTTGGAAAGACGATCAAATCGTTTTCATTTTTCAAATCATTATTTAGGTTCCTCCCATTGTTTATTTGGCTCTTCATGTTATATGTAAATAAATAAATGAATTATTAATTAAAATACCAAAAACAGTCTTTTCAAGATTTAATTAATTTGTTTTATTGGATCTCAAAAATCAATCAGGTTTATTATTTTGATGAATTTAAACAAAAATCACAAATTTTATATTTTTTGATTTTCTTTCATTTTTATTTGCTTCTTCAGTTAGAAACAATTCTGGAGTTTAATATTTCTTTTTTCTTCTCAATATTTTCTTTTAAAAACCCTTTTCAATAAAAATCCTCTCATTTTTCCAAATAGAAAACACTGAAGAAAAACCATTAAAGGTAAAGTTTCATTACAACAGATTTATTAAAAACCCCATTTAATGTATTAAATTAACAATGACCTTAGAGTTTGTGATAGCAACATTATCAATTTATATCGTTTATTCTCTTTGGTACAGAGAACATTGCGAAAATTTATTACAATCAATAAAGTGTTCGAATAGGCCAGTGATAACCTTTGTGGTGTTAAGGTTCATCCATGAGTCGCAGGATTGAATAATTTCTCAATCATTTAAGAACCTATATACAAGTTCTCATCCGTAAAGACTTCAGAATAAAAGAGATATTGTTAACTTTCTAAAACAAAAATCAATTAAAAATGTAAAGTTATAACAAAATTATCATCCACACCACAATTTATATCATTATTTTTGCGAATTTATGGGGACGAGCCAATGAACACGAAATTTGCTTACAGTCTCATATTACTGGGCGTTTTCCTCGTCATTTAAAAAAAATTGCCACCGTTTCCCTCTAAAATTTTTTGTCCAGTTTTCTCTTTGATGCTTTATTTGATTTCAATTCTTCATTTATTATGATTTTTATTTTTATTTTGTTTCTTTAATGAGACTAAAAAGTTTTAGTTTAAACGAAAATTCAATTTTGAAAGTAATTAAAAGTTTCAAAAACTTCCACCAGATTAATAAAATTAAAACAAATTATTAAAAGATTTTTTAAAATAACGTGAATTATATGAAAGAAATTTTTGAGACTTTCCAAAAAAATGTTTTTTTTTTGTTTTAATAAATAACTTTGAAGTTTTTAATTGATTATTTTTTTCACTTTATCAACATTTAAATAAATAAAATTGACGATATTCTTTTATTTTCGTTTTATTTTATTAATTAATTATATATTTTGATGTTAATTAATTATTTTAATAAAAACGAAAGGAAAATAAAACTTTATCTTCAACGTTATGAGTTTTTATTACCAAATATCTTTGTTGGACGTGATAAAAGAACAATTACAGAAACGATCCCGTTTGATCTGAAGCTTTATTAATAAACTAATTAATTAATTCATAAAGTTTTGGTTAATATAAAAATATAAATTGAAATATTTTTTTAATTAAAACTTATCAGTACAATATAAAAACTTATTATGTCAATTACTTCAAGGTCTTCTTTATAATTTTCTCTTAAAATAATTCTCAAATTAATTAATTTTTTTCCATATTTCTTTCGTAAATTGCCTGGATTTTAATGAAAAAAATCCACTCTTTCCCATCTCATCCCATTACATGAGTCTCTGCGTTATATACGTAATAGAATTATAAAATATAAATAAAGTTGATGAGTCTCAAAAATACATTTATTTGTTTAAATGTTTTTTTAGTAAATATAAGGCGTATTATAAAAAGAATAATATATAATTATTATCATATTATTTTATAACATTATACACACGATCTTATGGAATGACTTTGACGGAGGTGAAATGGGGTAAAACATATGACATTTTCCCACAATACTTATCAGCGATGGAGAAATGTGGATATTCCCCTAGTACAAGGTGTGAATAAAGTAAGTATCCGATTTTAGGGATCAGCAAAATATATATCATAATTAAATATATTCGATTTATATTTAACTAATTAAAAGTGATAAATACTGTACCGAACTAGACGAAATGTATGAAAAACCATCACTTGCCAGCAGAAATGTTCTGATTTTATTGCAGACAATGCTAGACTGCACATCTCATGAATAACGCTGCAAAAGTTAAATCAGTTGCAATATGGAGTACTATCGCATCCAATTTATTCTCCGGACTTATACCCAACTGATCTCCATTTTTTCAAGCACCTGGAAGTATTTTCTCATCAAAAGAACTTTCCTGATCAACCTATGATCGAAAAGGCTTTTTGATGTTTCATGAATTCCCGAGATGTTAATTTTTACAGTGTTGAAATAAATAACCTTGTCACACGTTGGTAAAGTTGTGTTGATTGTAATGGAGTATATTTTGAATAAATATATAAATTATGGCTTTTTGAAAATTAAGATAGCAATCAGCAATTTCATATGTTTCATATTTCCGAAAGTTGATGTAACAGTTAAATTGTTTTAATAAATCAATGTTATCGAATTTAATTTCAGTAAATTCAAATTTTATTAATGTTCTCCATTGAAGACAGAGTGCAAGTGTTTTTACTGGTAGCTAAGATGACATCAGTCACAATTAATTTAATTAATAAATATATTAAATCTGTGAAGGATGACTATTAAGAACATCTATATATCTTTTTTATTAGGAATATTTCTCGTCCACTACTCTAAATAGTACATTCAATTGTAATTAAATGAGACGCTCATTTTTATATTATAATTTCTATTTCATATTTTATTCTGAAAATCGTGATTTTTAAATAGTTTCCTGGTAATTTTGTAGTGGTTTGATAAATATATAATAAAAATAATTATATTTAATTTTTTATGTCCTTTAATAATTACAAATCTCCATAACTACTTGTCAAATTTTAAGAAAACTGTATAAAATTGTAATATGAAAAAATATATTATTTATTTTCTTTCTTTTCAACTTTTGTTTTAATGTAGATTTTCAAATAATCTATTACTTGGTAACATAATTAATAATATAGGTCATTAATTAAAACAAAATATTAACTCATAAAGTTATTAATTTTTGGCTAAAGTTTTAAGAATTTTTTTTAACAACTAAAATTATTTGTTTCATCAGAAGAAGAAAGGAAAGAGCAATATCATTTGATTGACTTTATCTAAATTTGTATCACTATCTACGCATCCAAAATGTGAATGCGAGATAAACATAATATTATATATTAACAAAATATAATGTATTATTTAGGCAGCCTCCACAAATCTCTAGAGATACAAATCAATAATTATTGAAACTGACAATTGATATCGACAATTGAGTCAAGAAATGTCGTGCGGAAATTGTTTAGAAAATGATTAGCCTGACTAGACATAAATTAATGTAATCTGTCATGCTCTATAATAGTTCTATTTGTCTCTTCGTTTGGCAAAAAACATTCAGTTTTGATTGAATTCATTATTTATTATTTTTTCCCAAAGTTTTTCTCAAACGTAGTTATCAGTACCCTTTGATGAGGTTCTGGTTTTCTGAAAGGTTAGTTGAACTTTATTTAACTCTCACGTTTTACAAGCTCCAAAACCGGAAAATAGAGATCATTAAGTAAAATATTTTGAAAAATCATTCTTAATTTAATTAATAATTTTTATTACTAAAATTTTATGTGAAATGAATTTTTCAGATTTTTATCAATTTTTATAGGTAATTATTAAAATATTATTATTGGTTTAATATGTAAAATATAATTAAATATTTTAGTGATATTGTTGATCTACAGTGAAACCTGCTTAAATTGAACACCATAATGTCCTTGCTGAAAAGTTCAAATTAGAGAGGTGTTCAGATAATTAAGGTGTTCAAGTTTAACAGGTTACATTACACATCTGTTTAC
>JBBMKC010245497.1:0-10631 GCA_037834085.1 Bipalium vagum
AATATAGTAATAATGAAGCAGTAAAACAATTTCAATTTATTTAAAAAACGCTAATAACTTTTGACTCAACCTGGTATACTTTGATTAGTCCACATGTGCTTATTTTTTTCGAATAAAATCCTTTTCGTATCATTCTAAATTTGTATTTTAATATGTAAAAAACGGAACGAATTAATTCACACACCTAATACTTTTCAACAAACTTTTCAAAAATGGATCTCACCTTTTTAAAAGTTAAAATATTTACTTTATAAAATTTACCAACATTTATTTAGAATATTTAAAAAACTTTCACTTAATAATTTTTTAAAACTTTAAATTAAAAACATTTAATAATCATTAATTATGGCGTGAGGTCCTTATTTAAAAATTTCAAGCAATCTAATTGTTCGAACCACTCATTATAATTATAATTAATATCCAGTAAAAAAATTAAATATTAACAGTTCAAATAATCCGGATAAAGTAGCTTTAATTCCTAATTTAATAAGGATAGTAAATATTTTGATAGGATAATTTTTATTTTCAGAAACATACAATCCATTTTCCAAAGAATTCAATCAATAAAATAATAATTAATTAATTAAATCAATTAAAACACACACACTGACCTCAACCATAAATTACTGAAATTCCTTTTATATCATTAACATTTTAATGAAAGTTTAATAACTCGAGGGCGAAAAAAATATAAGCGAACATAAATTTAATCAATAAAAGAAATTGAGAAATCAAGTAATTAAAATTTGTTTAACTAATCTCAAAACTAAATGAATATATATATATTACATAAATTCTTAACAAAATGGTTATTTTTATTAATGGAAAAACCCAATAGAAAAATGCTAAAATCTTTTCCACAAAAAAATTTTATTCCTTTCCATGTTCATTTCCAATATAAAAAGATTTCAAAGAGATTTTATTATGACTTTAAAGGATTTTGTTTTAATTGAAATATTTAACAAAAAACAATTTTCATTTAATTAAAAAGAAAAATAAAAGCTTAGGGGCATAAATATTTGTGTTAAAGCAATAAAACATATTTATAAAATTCTATAGAACCAGAATTACGGTGAATAAATTTCGAATAAAATTTATTTATTAAAAATTGTAACTTTTTTGTTTCAATTTTATTTTACATATATATTTTTTATAGTAAGCTAATTGATTCTCGTTCGGCGTTAATTCAAGGATAGGTTCAATGATCTGTGTCGATTTTTTGAAATAAATTCGTTGAATTCCATTTTCAACGACCATTTTAAAATTAAATTTCGTGATTTTAATGGAATTTCTTATAAATTATGAGTAGATTTTTTGTAAAAATATATTTTTCCAATATCCATTTAATTTTGGCTGAATACTCCTTAAAGATAATATCAGAAATAGAATAATATACATCAATTAATTTTTTTAATTTATTTTTAATAATGTTCAGTAAATGAAAGATTCTTTTTTTTAAAAAAAAGATTCTAAGTTCCAATCAAACCTGACTGAAATATTAAGTTGGTAATGAAGGTTAATTTATCAGGGTGCCAAAGGATTGTACTTCTTTTTTTAATGGAATCTAAATCTTTCATGTTTTTTCATTACTCAGTTTTTCAATTTGGTTTTTGAAATCAACAGTTTATATTAACAATAACAGAGATAATCATAATCATAGCCTTATGACGTTTTCTTGAATAAGGATCCAAATATTTGCATTTGGGGATGTCATTTGAATTTTCGCTATTTGGTCGAAATATTAAAACAAAAAAGAATGTTATATATGGCCCGTATTCTTCGATAGAAATGATAGTCACTGATACCAATAACCAGTGAATAAAAACCTCTCAAAAAAATCTTCTAGGGTTGCTTCATATGCTGACCACCCCCCCCCCCGGTCAGCATCTGTAATTCAGTGTCCTCGAACCTTTTCGGTTGACCTGAACGAGGTTTGTCATGGCACTGAAATCAACTATCTTGAAATGTTTAAACCAGGATTTATTCTATGAAAAATATCCACGGAATCTTTCATGAAGATTCTATGAACTTCAGCTGTTGTCTTTTGCAAATAATAGCAGAAAATGAGAACTTCCTATAAATATTGCTTTTGTGGCTCAAATTTGGCATTTTTAATGGAATTAAACAAGATATTATTGTTACAGTTTCAAAAGTTTGTTAACAAGATGTTATTAAACTATTTCCAACTAAAAAATGAAAAATTGAAGGTATTATATGTAAAAACGAATAAATAATAATAAATTGACATAAAAATGGAACGAATTACTTCACACACCTAATATATCTGCGAAGATATTACTGTAATTATTTTACGGATATTTAAGAAAATCAAAGAAAAGTAATAGAATTTATAATCAAAGATGGATGTACCTACTGATATTCAAAGACGACTAAGAAATATCTATCAAAATGTAATAATTGAAAATAATCAATATTATGCGATGGACAAGATATTTTAAAGGGGATAACGAAATTGATATGGCTAAAATTTATACAGCCAGAAAAAAATGATAATAACGATCTGTTAATTCTTCATTAATGATGAGAATGGACAACTTGTAAAAATCTTTTTTTAATCATTATTATAGGTTTATTTGTTTCAATAGCTTTACATAGGTTAATAAAGTCGTGTATAATTTAAATAACAGTTTTAATTTTAGATTAGCAGAAAAATGGAAAAATCAATTAAGTGTGAAGAACAGCACGTTTATTTAAATTTTATTTAAAAATGATACAGTCAAAAGGATTTTGACAGAAACTCGGCAAACAACCACTTATGCTTTGACACAAAGACTTTCAATTCCGCTGTCAACCGTTTGCAGAATTTTAAAGGAAAATTTAGAACTAGGAAAAAATTAGATCAATATGTTCCACACGATTTGGATAAAAGCCAACTGCAACATCTAATTCTACTGTACTTTGTAAACATTAAGGAATACGAAAAGCATAAAGATCTACTCCGGCGAGCTTAAGGTCTAGAAACTTTGATCAAATTGTACATGCAACAATCAAAATATTACTTGCGAACCAGGTTTTCAACCAATGAATCTGGACCATCAGTTCCTAGAGAATCGAAATTTGCTGATAAACGAGTATCGTTGGTAGCAAAGTATTACGAAAGTATCGCTTGATGTCATTTTTGTGCAGATAACAAGACCATTAAAGCTGAACTCTAAAAAAATTATATTAAAACAGGAAAAACATCATAAAAAGCTTCCGTTATTTTCCATGACAATGTGCGTCCGTACAAATCAAACAATAGTTGGGAATATTTCACAGACAAAGAAATTACCGAATGATATCAGCCACCATATTCTCCAGATATTTCTCATAGTGATTACGATTGCTTTGGTTCGCTTAAATGAACATTTTGAGGTCGGCAATATGCAGACTGGTTGAATCTCGAAAAGCACCTTAGACAATCTATAACGGAAGATACAAAAATGCCCTGGTCGTATGCAGTGTCATTAAAGTGCGCGGGAGTTTACATATAACGTTATTTATAAGTTTTAAATTTATACTCTTTGTTTAATAAAATGAAACTCGTCCATATTTTGCTTGAATTAACCTAATAAATGAGAAAAATATATTAAAGCAGATCATTATCCTTTCACAGATGCAGCTGATATTCATAAAAAATGAAAATAATCTCAACAAATATATCAATTCTTCTCAACCTTTTTAAATAAGATTATATTTATAGATTTTATTATTAGGTATAAAAGTTGAAAAATTGAAAAAATGTTAGTTCAAATTACATAGCAAAAAATATCCCGCCGACTCAAACCGATAGGAAGGATTCCTAAAGTTTGCATTTTGGTGCCGTATAGTCTATTACGGAGAACAAAGAAAGGGGATGCAAAAAATGTGATCTCTCCTAACAAGATATATGAAGATAAATTCTTTGCTCGAGATTGTTCCTGGGAATAGAATTGAATGTTTTAATCTAACTTTTAACCAAACTTTTACTATGCATTTGGTTGGATTACCTGGGAATGGTCTACTATGAGTAACTGAAATCAAATGAAACAATCACAACGGAAAGCGCCTAAAAAATAGATCATTTAATGGTCTTGGAAAAAGGCCTGTTATTCTTCTTGGCGGCAATGTTCGACGACATACGTCAAGGTCAAACGTACATCATCTTTCCCCTTTGAATTCGTATGGCATGGCCACCTGACATGACGTCATCAAATTATTATTTATTCAGGTTTCTTCAATATTATTTGTCTGATTCACAGTTCAAAACTTCTGATGACGTTCTAAAATCGATATCCAATTATCTGACTTCAAAATTGTTATTTTTTAACTAGTCCAAAGTCCGCCAGCTACCTGAGAAATAATTAAAAATTATTGAGAATGATAGAGATTATTTCACTGAATAATTTGTAGTTAAATTCTTTATAAATAGATGTTTATTTTATCAATCTTTCGAGTTGTAATAATATTAAAAAAATATGCATCTTTTCAATTTATAGACCTAATAAATGGCATTTCTATACCAATATTTATGTCCAATCAGAAATTATAATTTATTGTCAATTTTAACTTTTAAAACCTTTTATGAATGAAATAAATGTAATTCTTACACAAATATATTTTAAAATGTTTAAAATATTAAAGTAAATATTTCTATTGAAGAAATGTCTCATAGAAACTGACATATGACATAAAATACAAGGTGTCCCAAAAAACGCTTTACTACTTTTAATCAAATTTGTTTATAATAATGCATGGCAATTTGCATTTAAAAGCCTATAAGATTAGCTTAATGCATTAGTTTAAAGAATAAAATCATCAATGTCGCATAAATAATTGGAATTGATTGTTATACCAATCTGCTCAGAATCCTGTTTTTGGCAAAAAAATCATTATGAGCGATGAACCTCGCTTTCGCTTGAGTGAAGCAATGATTAACAGATAAAATTGCGGGATTTGGGCAATACAGCCACAATATGTTCTAAAGAATGGAGCATTTCATTCATCAAAAGTAAATCTATGGTGTTGAAAATGGGCAAGAGGTTTAATTAGTCCATACTTTTTCGAAGATAATGTAGGTAAGATAGGTACAGTGAATGAAAAGATATTTCTACATATGATCGAAACATTCTTGCTTCCCTATTTGGTTGATTTCAAGGTTGAAAATATTTACTTTCAGAAAGATGGTTCCACATCCCATACAAATAGCAAGCCAAATGCATTATTGCAAAAAGGTTTTCCATCTCGTTTAATCTTTCGTTTCGGTGATTTTGATTGGCCTCCCAGATCTTCCGATTTGACTGCTCTTCACTACTTATGGGGATTTCTTTTTAAAATCGCAATGATTTCAATGGACTAATGTGAAAATGTTTTTCAATATGCCATAAAAAGACACCAAGATGTATGGCTGTCAGAGAAGGTCATTTGAATGACATATTTTTTACTTTTAAATGTTTGTAATGTCTATATTTACATAAAAGTATAAATAAAATTAGTTAGAATTTTAATTTCTTTCTACGGATTCAGAATTAAATGAAAGTAGTAAAGCTTCTTTTGGGACCTTGTAGTAATTAAGGACTTCAAATCAAAAATTTAATAAAAATAAAATGTAAAAAAACTAAAAATAAATGATATATAATAAATAATCTACATATAAAATAACATTATTTATTTTTCAACAATTTATAATAAATTTTATTTAAGATATTTCATAGATAATAAGAATAGTTAAAACTATTTCATCAACAAAAATCAGGTACTGTAGTAATTTATTAAACAAGTACATTTTATGAAAGAATAATTTTTGGAAATATTTTTTAAGGAAATCAAATTTTTTTTCTGATCAGATAGTAGGAAATCTTTTCATAGTTAACAAACTCCATTATAATCTAATATAAAAGAAATTTTTAATAAAAATAAAACATTTTTCAAGCAAAATTTTAATAAACACGAACATTTTCTAATAACGACACTTATCCGATACAAAACTGTTATTTTTTTATTTATGAGCAATTTTCAATGTTTGTTTTGCAGATTAAAACAATGAAAAATCATGCATCTGGTCAATATGAAAACGGAAGTTATTTGATGCTTTATTACTCTGATAAGAAATATTACATTTTAATTTTTTTCTTTTTTATGCATTTAACTTATTTGTTTCTATAATAAATTTTATTTTATAAATTTTAAATTAAAAATTTTAATAATTTTTCTTTAATGCCAAATTTAGTAATAAACCTTATTCACCAATAAAAGCATCAAAATACTTCATTAACATTATAATTCGCTTAATTTCAAAATATTTTTAAATATTAATCTTAAATAGTAATGAATTTAAATTAAAATTAAAATGATAATTATTACTAATACTATTAAAAACAAAAATTATTTTAAAGTTGTGTATTAAAAATATATTAATATTAAAAAGTAAATCATTACCCTTTCTTAAGTGTACCTGGAAATCATACAAAAATGAGAAGAAAAAGAATCTCAACAAAAACACATTTCTCACGTTCAAACATTGTCAGTGTGAGAATCTAAAAATATCTGAGTAACATATTTAATTTTTTAATTTAATTTGCAGTATATTGAGCTAAAAGATTTTAATAATTAAATAAAAGTATAAATTAAATTTTTAATAAAGACAAGCATAAATTTTAAAGCTCAATATATTCGAATTAAATGCGAAAATTTTATATGTGAAAAGTATTAAAATTACTTTGTTTTAATAGCAAATTGAACAAAACAGAAAACGGTTTGAATAACTAAATTTTTATGGAGAGTAACGATTTTTTAGCCACCACTAACATGGCAAACCACAACTCTTTGGACCTACTCCACGAAGCCTACTCCCTACCCTGGGATCTTCAAGAAAGGAGAAGATGTTGAAAAGTGTATCAATGTACTTTGATGGTGCTGGAGTGAAGAAGAATATGCGAAGCATCTTCGCAGTAGCTTTTTAGACAAAGGAATCCGAGATGTATACGAAAATGAAGACAGCTCTCTCGGTTTCGATGACAGACTTTGAAAGGCCTTCCATAAACCAACGTCGATGATGAAAGACATTGAAGACGCCCTGAGTTACTGACGTCCACAAAAATAAAAAAAAGGAACTAGCAAAAAAATTACTGGCGCACAAATGGGAAAAAGAACAATTAATGAGGGAGCTAATCATGAATAGTTGCGAAGACAAAGAAGTGAAGCGGAAAATCAAAAGTGAAAAGATTGAAAAGGTGAATATGTTCGCGATTATCAAATAATGGGAAGACATCCAGGAAAAAGAGACAAAGGTGGAAAACGTAAATACAGTAAGAAGTTATCAAGATGTTTTACGACCAACACCAGATAAAAGAAGACAGGAGAAAGCACATAACGCTGTTCGAAATTGTCCGAGAGAAATAGTATGCTGGATATACAATAAGATTGGACATATCAGTAGACAATGCCCAGAAAATAGAAGGTAATGTTTCATCTGCGGTTCGGAACACCATTTAAGGAAAGACTGTAATAAACCCAAATGCTCGAGATGCCACTGAAACGGACATCAAACGGAAGAATGCTACACAAATCTTGGGAAATTGTCTTACAACGGAAAGGAGAATTACGCAGGACGACGAGCACATACACGGTAAGAAATATCGAAAGAAACCCAAACAAGCGCAACATTGGAGAAAATAAGCAAAAGCCAGACACAAAGTATGTTAATGGAGTATCAAAAGACGAGGATATTGACTTCATTCGGAGAGGAGATAAATTGTACTGTAATGACCGAGAATCAGACACATTTAGAGAAGAACACCCAAACACGAACGAGCCACATGAAGTCGAGTTGATCGGAGTTATGAACTAGATGAAGTCAACTATCGCGATATTTATATGTATAATAGTAGTAACTTAATAAATATTGAAGCGGACAAAAAGATAAAGAAAACTGATAATGCAATGGAGAAAGTGTACAGATTTATAAAACTGGAGGAATTGAATATTGATGCAGACAGAACGAGCGGCGCAGAACAAGGAAACGAGATACTGCTAATAGAAAAAAGAGCTATGATAAGATGAAAGGCAGACCGAGTTCAGATTCAAGGATACCAATTCGAATGTTTATTAGATACAGGGGCCCAAATCAATGTGATGAGGTGGAAGATTATCGAAGGTTTAAAGGACGTTGAATTAAGAGATAGCGAAGACAATCTAAAATGTGCTAACAATAGTCCACTTGAAACGATGGATGTAATAAACATCGACGTATGTATATAGAACACACGACAGAAAGTCAGATTTATAGTAGTAAAAGCGATACAGCCAGGATTGATTGGTGGGATTGAATTACAAAGACAGTTCGGGTTTGCTCTAGAAAGAAAAGCGACAGAGGACAGATGTAATGAATAATTATGCAACATAGAGGCGAAATTTGGGAGGAAAACAAACGATGAAGAACGATTATAGAGAGCACTAAAAATTCTAGTTACGACACCCAACAAAATTTTGGAACGAATCATAAACAAATATAAAAGAGTATTCGTGGCAGATAATTGGGATATCGGTAAAACAAAAATGGCAGAGCATAAAATAATCACCAAAGGAGGACCAATAAACGTTAAACCATGGAGACAGCCAATCCATTTGGAGGAGAAGATTGACCAAGCAATATAAGAATTATTCGACAACGACATCATCAGAAAGTGCAACTCACCATGGAATTCACTGCTGATATGAGTATGGAAGAAGGAAAGGAAAGACGTTAGATTATGTTTAGATTTCAGGAAAGTAAATGCCATAACGGAGAGGCAAGCATTCCCGATGCCGAATGTGGTAGAGATGCTAGACATCTTATTCGGAAATGAATACATGAGTACCATTGATCTCAGAAATGCCTATTATCAAGTGCCACTACATCCAGACTCTCAGGAAAAAACAGAAGAAAAGTAAGAACTTTCGACTTAAAGATAATGTTGTACTGACAATAGAAGGAAAATATAGATTCCTAGATCAAAGAAAGTAGAAATGGTAAAAGACATGCATAAAAGACTTGTACATGAAGGTACCGAGAAATTAGTAGACTATATGAGAAAGATGTATGATATGGAAGACTTGAGAAACACGGTTACCAGAATCATAAAAGAATGTACAGCATGTCAGAAAACCAAAGTAACAACGACTGCGACAAAGGAAAAAACGGTAAAACTGGAAGCAAATGAACCCTTCAAAAAGATTTATATGGACATCTGTGAACCACTGAGAGAAACATTCGGAAGGAAAAAATACAAAAATGAGAAGAAAAAGAATTTTAACAAAAACACATTGATCCCTTTCAAACATTGTCAGAAATGTTAATTTTGTTGTAAAAGTCCAGGATGTTGTTCATTGATGTCCCTGAACATCAATGAGAGAAATTTCCTATCGACTATCGGTTTCTGAGTCAACAGTAAGACGAACGGTACACAATGACTTAAAATGCAAGTCCTACGTCATGAGAAGAAGACATTTTGTATCGGCAAAAAGCAAAGAAAATCATTTAATCCGCTTGAAGTGTCTTTTAAACAAGATCAAGCATCCTGATCATCCAAACATGCTATGGTTCTTTTCTGATGAAAAACATTTTACTCAAGATCAAAAAGTTAATAGGAGGAATGATCGATGGCTGTGCCCCAGTGCTTCTGAAGTCCCTAATGTTATGCACACTAAGTTTCCATCATCTTTAATAATATTGAGTGTTGTGAGCAACAAAGGTCATGTTAGGACTCCGTATTTCTTTCCACAGGGACTTAGAATTAATGCATCTCTTTATATCGAGTGTCTGGATACATATGTAAAGCTCTGGCTTGAAAGACTGCCCAAGGAAGGTCTTATGTATTCCAACAAGACTCAGCTCTCTGCAATACAGCATTAAAAACACAAAAATGGCTATCGCTAAATTTTAACAACCATGTAACTCCAAACTTATGGCTAGCTAGCTCACCCGATTTAAATTCTTTGGATTATTTCGCATGGGGCGTCGTAGAGAAGGAGACGAACAAACATCTTCATAATACCAAAGATTCAGCACGTGCTTCTATAAGTTCTGCTATGATAAATATGAACAAAAACCATTTGATCTCGGCTTGTAAGCTTTTCAGAAGCCGTCTTGAAGCTGTAATTGACATTGAAGGCGATTTTATTGAATAAATAAAACTTGTGTACTTAAAACAAATAAGGTTTCTAATATTGCTTAAAAATATACATTCTTTTCATTAAAAATATTACTTACCTTTAATATCAATTTTTGTTCTCAAATAGTTGACGCACCCTGTATATATATATATTTATATATATATATAGGTTGCGTGAAAAGTTCTGAAAGCACCACATATAAAACAGTGTAAGATCAAATATTTCTATGCTATTTTAATATACCATATTTTATCATAACACATTAAAAATTTTGTTATAATACATCACTTTATTATTATTATATGACACATGATTTAATTTGATTAACCATTTTTTTTAGTATGGAAAAATGTGCACCTTCATTTAGTACTGTCCACCGATGGGCTTTGGAATTCAAACGTGGTAGAAAAAGCATCGAGATGGTGCACGCACTGGACGTCCTAAAAGTGTTTCAACACCGGAAATTATTACAGGAATTAAAGAAATGGTACATAAAGATG
>JBBMKC010245507.1:0-10631 GCA_037834085.1 Bipalium vagum
AATAATAATAATAATAATAATAATAATAATAATAATAATAATAATAATAATAATAATAATAAAATAAAAATAATTAAGTATTTAAACTGATTTCTAATTTTTAATTATTTGTAAATTTAATTTTGATATTTATTTTAAAATATTTTTTTTGAAATGAATTTTGATATTTAATGGCGCAATATATTGATCTGTATTCTTCTGCAGTCAATAATAATACAAGATCAAAGCAATAATAATTTATTTATTAAATCCGACTACTCAAACAAACTTTTCAAACATAGACCTCACCTTCTTTTAAAACGAAATTGTTTATTTTAAATATTTTATTAAATATTTAAAAAACCGTAACATAATTTTAAAAACTTTATATTGAAAACATTTATAAATTGTTAATTTAGGTGTGAGGTCCTATCTTTGGATACCATGTTTCTCGTTCTATGCGCCTGCCATAGGTAATCTACACCGGGCTCCTTCCTGTCGTCTTCTGCGTTGTTGCATTCAATGAAAACTTGACCTCTCACAATAGTTCGTCTCAATCCTTCTGTCCTTTCTCTGTTTTAGTCGCATTCAACCTGTCTTTAATAGTTCTAAATTATCACCTCTATAATTGTTTCTGCCTTCCTAAACATTCTTCTCAAACATTTCAGATGCTTCCAATTTTACTAATTACCTCCAACTTTTTCTGATCTTTTATATCATGTTTTCCCTTCATATATTCTACGACCTTCTCAGTACCTGCATGAACCAACAATCTATGAACATGCCATATCAAGTTCTTTTCTGCATCTGTAACGTCTTCTGCGCCTATTGCATCCAACATCCTGACTTTCAACTTTTATTTCTTCGCCTCCTCATTCGCTAATTGGCAGTGACTACATGTTTCGCATCTTGGTCTGGATAACAAATCTGCATTCATATGTACCGAACCCTTCCTCTTTTCGAATTTCATGTGAAGACTGCTCAAGTCATTAATTGCGACTTGATCGACTTCTTCGTACTCATCATGAAAATACTGAACCTCTTTCTGTATAAATAATTTTGAAAGCAATAAATGGACAGCAATTCCTTTCGAGTAATACAGTCACCAATTTAGTCTCTAAGTTTTATGTTTTACTTTAAGCCCTCTGTCCAACTTTATTCTCCACAACCTTCACCTTCCGCTAGAAGCAATAATCTGGCCCTTAACTATCACCCTTTTAACCTTCCTAAAGGTAGGGAAATTCTCTGTCGACGTTGTAATGATCACTGGGAGACCAAGGCCCATATCCGTAATCACTGCAAGGGTCGGCCCCTCGTGCTCACAGTGAAACATAGTACCGTCTTGCATATGGCTGTTGAGTGGACGCTGGAATTTGATGTGGATGCTGTTATGGTTTTCCGTGGGCTCCAAATCAACGCTCAGCCCGGACCCGACCATTATCCACCTCCATTGTCGGTTAGTTGGTTACCGAAACTCGCTCGAAGGTCCTCCTGGATGTCATCAACGTGGGCTCCCTTTGCTCTTGGGACATTGCCAATGAAACCCCTCTGAAAAAAGTTTGTCTCTCCAACGATCAGCGAAATGCTTATGCTCACGACCTCTTAACTGCGACTCTCAGGGAGACATACCATATATATCTAACCCATATCACTTCGCTGCCGGTAACGGTGCTTCACACTGGCCAGGGCTAATCTACTCTTTATATATATACTTGTTATTATCTTATTGATATTTTTGTATACCTTGTATATTGTAACAACTTTATTTTCTCTTTCTCAATCTTCTCCCATTTACATTGATTTCTCCATCCTCAAATGTTTGTGTCCTTTGTGTATTGTCTGTATGTGTTTTCTAATTCCATATCCAGGGATCAGTACAAGTTCAACCACATATAGTGTCGTTTGGGACTCGTGGATCCGTTGCACTGCCATCACCTAGAGACTGAGAGAATGTAAGATGAATGACTTGGATATAAATGTTCTGGTCGCTGTACTATGTACAGATATTGTGTCCATCATAAATAAATCTTATTCATCACCATTTGAAAAAATATTTAATGAATCTGACAAAATTATCGGAATTGTACGCACTTTGGTTGACTCCAAACAATGTTATACTACCTTGCTGATGTCGCTGTAGACATTAAAGTTCTTTGTTCTTACTCCTGATACTACAAGCCTCGCGCGGGACCCTTTAAGAGATCTTCCAAAACTTGTTCCCATAGACACTATAAATCATAACTCATCAATAAAAGAGGTTTAAATCTTGAAATATTATTCATAAAGTATCCGCATACTCAGATCAGGAATTAAATATACTCTTTTGAAAAAGAATGAGAAACCTTTTATGCGACGCTCGCAAAAGAACTAAACTCTTTTTCAAATATTGTTTTTATTGGAGTTAGAATACTCCCAATCTTCATCAATCCAGGATTCAATAGCGGTTGCATGGTCTTCAGTAAGACATTGTATTCGAGGTCCTCTTCAAGTTTTCTATTGGTTCCGTTCCGTTGCCTGATTGATGGGTCTTAATTATATTGTAAATATTTGGCTTCTTCATTCCAAATAGTCTTGCTATTTCTGGGATGCTATTACCGGAATTTTGTGATTCTACGATGGTGGACCGGGTTTCCTTACTAATAGAGTTATATATTTGCTTCTCGTTTGAACCTAAAAATTTTAAACAAAATCTGAACCAATAAAAAATTGTCTAAAAATTATTTTAAAAAGACATTCAAAAAGACATGTTTAAAACGATGACTGACTTTGTTGACATTGCAGCTAACGATAAATGTGATGAAAACACGTATTTGCTAAACTGATCAATTATGCCAAGTATGTATTTCTTTTCACCTCCTGTACCTTTCATGGGCCCCCATATATCGATGTATATATCAGCAAATAGTTCGGTCGATTCTAATTTCATCATCTCTTTTGTCCTGATGAATTTCGATTTATGTCTTTGACAAGCTTCGGATGATCGCACTGCCTTCTGAATCATTTTCCCCATGTTTTCATTTTGCATCTATCCTTAATATAGGTGCAAAATGAACCTTTTTCTGATCGTACGTGGGTTAATAGCGTGTGAATCTCTTTCATTTTATTTATTTATTTTATTAATTCTATTTAAGTGATTTTCACTGACCATTATTTTAGGGGTCTCTGGATAAGTCATTGAAATATGGAGCTCTGCACCACGGAACAATCATGATGTATAACAAGGGAATTCTTGAAGGATTGAGATTTCTTCATTCCAATGGAATCATCCACCGGGATATCAAACGTAATTGATTTGTAAATGTACTCAAGACCAAAGATCGTTGAGAGAGGCGGAGACGATAAAATTTTGGTTTGTCTCTTGATCAATTCGAACATGTTCAAACATTTCATGAACTTGCCAAACCAAACCCTTTCAAAGAACTTTAAGATTTCCCGGTTCTCCTTGACACTTTCGACAGTGGAACAAAGGTAAAGAGAAACAAACCAAAATGTTCGTCTTTCTCAATGGTGCTCATTTGGTCGAGTCAATTCCAATTTTCGACAGAGAAATAATTTGCTTTAATTTTCAAGCTGAAAATATTCTGCTCGATGGTCGCGGTAGGGTCAAGTTGTGCGACTTTGGACTTGGTCGAGTATTAACAGGTACCGGTGCCTGTTCGGAATATAATAACGATAAAATCTTTGGGCCAGAACCCTCCAGTACTATGGATCCCTATAAAACGTCAACTGAAGGTACTCATGCTTATCTTGCTCCAGAGGTGATCGTTGAGGGCTGTTATTACTTTTGTTCGGATATTTGGTCTTTTGGGGCCACAAATGTGGCAATGTTGACAGGTCGGTTCACAGATCCATCTTTTCATTTCTGAAAGTCATGTTTAACTAACTCTATTATTAGTGCGTGTACTGCTGGGGAGAGTTGTGGAATCTGGCACTCGAAAAAGGAACCAAGCCAAAAATACATTCATTTTTCCGAAATATACTCCTTTAGAGGCAATACACTATGGTATCTTGAAACCACCAGCTCTCAAAGCGTCTTACCATTATGCAGTTGACACTTCAAGTACCAATACCAGATCGAATTATACTTTTCCACGTTCAAGTAACGAAAAGTGCTCACTTAGCTTTTTTTTTTGAAAGTTGGGAACAAAAAGAAGTGTCTAGGAGATAATTATGGTGGATGCGGTCTCTGTGTCATTAATTCTTCATTTCTACTGGCTGTGAAATCGATGGTTTGACTGGTCGAATCAGAGCTGGGGGAATGTCATGATGAAGAATAATTTTTCGATATCGATTGCTCTCTGCTAGTTTAGAGCACTGTGGGACCGATTCAATTTTAAATACCCAACCAATGTGTTGCTGCTTAGTTTCGGAATCGTACGAATACATACCTCTTTCATGACCAGTGACGCTGTTGTAAATTAAATTTGAATGACCTCCGTTTAATTACCGGAGCATTTTGGCAACATTTAACAGGACTCACTTTGTCGAAGAATGTCTAATCGTGATTGGTTCAACGACCGCCAAGTTCTTTCGGATGATCATGGAAAATGGTTACGATTGCTTTTATATCTTTGACTGACGGATGTCTAAATTTGACGGTTCTTGCTGTGTGGGTCGTGTGTCAAAGAACATAGTTCGCGTTTCTTCGGTTGTTCTTGATATTGCTCACCTAGAATTTCAGAAGAATGACAAGATCGGATTTTTATTCATATTTAGGTTTGAAAATACACTACTTCGAAACCATCTTGATCTTCTCCACAGACATTATTCCGTGCTAGTCCACGATAATGGAGTCCCACACATTATTATATTGATATTATTTTTATTATTATCATTATTTCCATCTTCTTCGAAAAAGTCTCTTTCATTAAATTCGTTTGTTTGAGTTAGGAAAACGTCCTTATTATGATGATCCTGGTGATCCTGCTTTTAAGATCGGAATTAAAAAGAAAATTGACTTCATACCCGTGAAACCGATGTCGAACATCCTGAAGCGTCTTTTAGAGAAGGCCTTTAATCCGGACCCAAAACGTCGAAGTTCTGCCGACGACCTTCTTCGCTGGATGCGTTCGAAGGAGCCATATTTTGATGAGTTCTGACAATTTCCCGAAACTTGTCATTTCAGTTGATTTAAACAAAACAAATATGACAAATATTATTTATTTATTTTCATGAAATAATAAAAAGTCATTGATCAAAGACTTTCGGTTGCGACCCTTATAATTACAAGCAAGATAATAATCATAAAGTATTTTATTGAGCATAAACTTTTTGCTTTCAGTCCCGAAAGAAGTAAATTATTAATCAATAATAATTAGACATCTGAAATAGGTGAGACAGGTCATTGATGAATGGTCCGTAATTGTTGTGAAGATCATTTTCATTTGATAGTTATCACTAAGGGACAACGAGGAGTATTTTCTCTATTGTTCATTTTTTCGACATCAATCTCTCCGTTAATCAGTACGATGGAAGTCCGTAGTTAACGCTGAGATGACTTTTTGTCGAGACTTTTGACGATGATTTCATTTGTTCAAAAAACCATCAAAATTAGTGCAAATAGAACTGATAAGTGAAAAAGCGGAATGTTTTTATTTTTATATTTTTATTTTTTCCTATTTAATTTTTTATACTTAAAATTATTTCTATTTTTAAATTTATATTACATATTTTTTGCTAAGTTTCTATTTTTAATTTTTTGTTTAAATATTTATTTTAATAATACTACTATTAATAATAATAATAGTAAAAATAATAATTTTTGATAGGACTTCAATTTATTTATTTTTAAAGATTCTCATTTTTTAGAACAATAAAAGTTTTTTGAATATTTATTAAAATCACACAATGAAAAGTTCAATAATCAATAAATTAAATGAGTTAATTTCTTAATTTCTCTTGAGTCTCCACAGATATAAAATGTATTATTTGTAAAATTCAAAATTTTAAAGAAAAAAATTGACAATACGATCAGGATGATATTCAAAAATCGATAAAAAATAATATATTTTAAAATAAATTTACAACAGAAAAATATTTAAGAGAATTTGATTTACATCTTTAAATTCTTTCAATATAAAAAATCTGCGCACTGTTTTACAGATACAGGAACAAGTAAAGATAGGATTAAAAAATTTTTAAAAAATCCATTTGCATTTTTTGATAACCCAGTTGCAACATGTTCAATTTTACCAGATTCTAATATAACTGATCATACTAAAGACCAACAAAATTATGATCTTGTTGAAATCAATTATGAGGATAATGATATTGAAAATATTGATAATCCCATATCAAAAATTTCTGACAGCGATGCCACAGATTCAATAAAAAAACTGTGTTTGTATTTAGTGCAACAGAAAAATTCACAAAAGTGTTACAAGATGTTGATATTGAATCATTAATTGATTTGTGTAAGCAACAAAATGACACAGTTCAGCCTATTGCAGTTCTTTTCAAAACAGTGATGGTAGCAGTTACATTTTATAGCTGTAAAATTTTAATTTTTCTTTATAGAATAAATTTTTTTTTAATGTTTTAACTTATTCTTTTCCTGTACTGTCATTCAATGTATTCCTGTAACATGAAAATATGTTAAAGTCATGTATTTTATGAACTCTCGCTTTCAGATACGGTGGAATCGACTCCCTTGACAGAAAGAACAAATTCAAAGATTAAAATCAAAAATATTAGATCTATAAATTCTCAAATTTTTTTTAATTTTCAAAAATTTGAATTTGAAAGTTTGAATTGCGCTGTTCCACAGCACATTAGTGTACCGTAGAGAGATTGGTGGTGTGCCGCGAAGAGATATTAGAAGAAATTGTTTTAATATTCATTAATACTTAACTCAGATATTTGGACATCTCAATAGTCTGAATGGCAATAGGCAAGGCAGAAATGAAAATATTGTTATGGCAACAGATATATTAGTTACTTTTAAGAAAAAATGCAATATGGAAGAAAACAATAATGGCAGAATATTTGGACCTTTCCATCGGTTACCGAGATGATTCTTTGTGAACTGGAATGTTCTTACCTAAACAACATTAAAAATAAAAACCATCGAAGAAGAGTTAAGATTATGGCTTTCCGACATTCGCCCACAAATTGAAGCAGTAGTAAAAAAGCACCAGGCACAACTCTCCCACTGATAAATTCACCATTATTATTCTATACCCGGTACTGTGTTTGACATAAATTTTATGTGAATACGTGAATTCTCCTGATATGATCTTCTTTGTTTTGTATAATTTCATTGGAAAAGTCTTTATGAGTTGAAAATATTTATTTTTTGTGACAGGTGTGCCGCAAAAAGTTTTAGAGCTCAATAGTATGCCGCGATGTAAAAAAGGTTGGGAACTACTGCTCTAGAGTTAGTTCCTGTATTTTCTTTTAGAAGATTTACATGTCTCTATTTTAATTGGATAATATTTTTATTGGTGGACAAACGCCCACAAAAGACATTATTTTCAAGTAGAAAACGTTTACCATTTTTTCATGCTTAGTTTTGGTGGACTTTTAATATATTTCTTTGTTGCCGACATTGCTACGTCCAATTCATCCTCAGCCAAGATAAAGTGTGCCTTGAATGCAATGGAGCGCGGAAGACACAGTTTTGCAGTTAAAAATGGTATGTGCTTTATTAGTAAGATAAACATTTCACAAAAAACTTCAAGATTTCAAAGTCGGTTATACAGGAAAGAGAACACTAAAATTTTGTTGTTCACAGTTGATTCCGGAAGCGAAAAAGATGTATTGGGACTTTTAAAAATTGGTTATTCATTGAGAAATGGTGGAAAAGAAACTCCAATGAATTCAGAATTTCATTCTCTTCTCCTACTGGAACATTGGAAGAGTCTGAAGCCTCAAAAAATGCATGTTAGTTTTTTAGGAAGTGATGGTAAGAAGGAAACCAGTTTAAGTTTCAAAGTCAACGAGAATGATACTTTGGAGTCGTGGTTCAATATCAATAATTTAATAACCTCTAAACCATGGAGTAAAACGGATCTGCTTAAAAATGCGTACACGAACTTTGTGATGAGAGATAACCACAGACAGTTTTACATTGATAAGCAACGGTCAAAAGAATGTGATATTGGAATAATGGTCGTACTACGTCATCCGGGAAATTGTTCTGATGAGCAAATGCTTTTTAGTGCAAACAAAAGTAGTTACCCTATTCTTCTGTTTGTGGGAAACAATGTCAAAACTGGACTGTTGAAGAAAGCGCCGACCTATGCCCATTCTATCAAGCTATACGTGGAAACAAATAACGCAGTAGAACATTTTGTAAAAAGGAAAAAATCGGACTGACGCGTTTGCGAAAGCCTCCCTGGCTGACTTCGGTACTACTTAAGGACCCCCTTCTTAGTCAACCTCTTTAAATTTGCTTAACTGTAAAAGGGTAACATGGATAACGTTTAACATTCATTTTAATGTCTACTTACGTTTCTAGTCTGTGCTATTCTTCACCTCAGAATATTGTATTGTTTTTTGTTTAAATGTATAGAAGTAAGAATTTCTTAAGTGAAAAAATAAATCTTTAATATTTAAAGGATTTTGATTTAGTAATAATAATAATAATTATTATTATTATTATTATTATTATTATTATTATTATTATTATAACGTATCATATGAAATGTCCGATAACATGATATTTAGAAAAACCAAAAGAAAATAATATTTGAAAATTTTATTATTATTTATTATTATTATTATTTATTTTTTGCTTTTTTTTGGTTTAATAAATATGGACTCATGGCTGAACCTTTTTAACCATACCAACCGTTTTCAAATACCACGCATTATCTTGGGACTAGTAATGAATAAAAACGTCCTTTTAAAAAGAACCCGCATTCCATATTGGTCAGTAAATTGGTTCAATCAAAGTTTACGTTTGATCTGCTTTCGTTATCTTCTGCCAGTATTACATACCACCGTCTAACGGTACGTTCATTAGCTGTACCTTTACCGAATGCCAAATTAAAGTTTTTCAGCAGCTTCCGAAGCTGTGTATCGTAATTTTCATTCGAATAATTAATTTTTCGTCAGTTTACGCGCCATTTCGGATATTCAATAAAAAATATTGGATTATTTAAACAAACATAAAAATACCATATTTTAATATGAGGATTTCAGAATTCCAAGGAATTTATTTCTGCCGCTTTGCTTTATGAAATTAATTAATTAATTAATAGTATAAGTAAAAAAATTGCAAGAATTACTTATTAAAATCGGACATTTTATATCACACAACATAATACACTGAAACTCGGTAAGTGCACAACGGGCAACTGCACAACACGGTAACCGCACATACCGTTTTTTTTTAAACCAAATTAAGCTCGTCATAGAATGGATAATTGCAAATGGGTTACGTGCACAAAATTTTATTGAGATTTTAAATGAATGTTTGGCCTAATACAATTCTTTATATAATTATTTTGTTTAAATAATTTCGTATGATTAATTTCCGGTCGAACTTCGATATCACTGTAGGTCTTTTATCAAGGTTATTTTAACATTTCTTATGTAATACAATGTCTTGTAGAATCCAGACTTGCAGAGTGATTCTTTCAATAAGCGGAACGTTTATGGAAACTCAGCGACCTTAATAGTGACCACTTCGTTAAATTTAAATAATATTCGATATAGTTACAAAAGTAAAGCTAAAATTATTATTACTTTGAGATTAAATTGATCATTTAAAACAAGAACAAAATGCTGCAGCTGTTTCGAATGAGATCCAAATTTCATTTTTAAAATTCATAAAAAAAAGTTGTGCGTGCATATAACAAAAATTAAAACTCTGACGATCAAACAGAAGATCGAAATAATGGAAACCTTCAAAGTTAAATCCAAAACTCGGAACGAATTAGCGTCAAGGTGTAAATGGAATTGTGTCCCAAGAAGCCTAAATTATAAATTTTGCTATGGAAAACATTAACACACCTGGAGAGAGGATACATGTGGACAACAATAATGAAGTAGAACATTGTGTTGTGCTTTGGTTTCAAGAAATGCGCCAAAAAGTGCTAGTAGATTTTGGAAGCCGCCGATCAATTTGCAGAAATATATTATTTTTTAAAGAATTTAAAGCCAATAAAAATAAGAGTAATCTTTCTTCAAAAAGTACACGAGACCAGAAACAAGCTGCAGACCACAATGGAAGTATGTTTTGGATTAAAAACACATTACCATCTTTACTGTCAGAATATGAAGCTAGGGACATCTATAATGCTGATGAACCAGGCCTTTATCACAAGGCAATTCCAAGTGACACAGCGGTACCACAGGAGAAATTCTTGAAGGATGGAAGACTTTTATCGACCAGAGAAATCGTCAAATCATAAATGCTGTAGAAAATCAAATTGATGACCTAATGAAAAAGAGCGCTGAACATAAAAAATAACCGATTTCTTTTAATGAAAATGTTTACATACTTTTGTCTCCTATCTTTATGGGCAACCTAATTTAAAATTACATAATTATCAAAAGCGTTTAAGTGCATAAATTTTCACGACAAAATCGATGTGCACTTAACCGATTTTTACTTCATTACCATTAGGATTAATAATAATAATAATAATAATAATAATAATAATACTAATAATAATAATAATAATAATAATAATAATAATAATAAT
>JBBMKC010245518.1:0-10631 GCA_037834085.1 Bipalium vagum
ATTATTAAAATCAAACTCCGGGTTTTAACTTTTACAAATAAATAAATAAAATTACACAAATTATATATTGTTTTTTTTACATCAAATGATTTACTAAATGATCACTAAAAATGTAAAAAGGTTATTGTTTCGATGGCTTTCATTGTTTCGGTTGGATTGACGTTTTTGAAGGGTTTGGTTGAATTGGTTGGTCAGAAGGTGGGAGTCTCCACAAATGTTTATGACAAGAAATTTGGTACGAAAATATTAAATAAAATAAATAAAGCATAATTGAGGTTGATGTTTATTTCATCACAAATATTTTTGTGATTTTCATAAGTAATCGTCTTTAAAGACATATTTAAACCAATTAATGTTTATGTTTTTTACAAAAATTTTAATTAAGAATTTTTATAAATCTATTAACTTTAAAAACTTTATATACCAAAATGAAACTGTTTTAAAATTTCTGTTACCAAACTTAAAAATATTTTATTCCAAATTTTTAAGTCCTACCATAAATTTCAATAATATTCATACAAGCCTTAACGTAGAAAGCAAAGGAATACTTATATCTTTTTTCAAAGGTCTATTGTCTTAATTATTTATATTAACGAAACTGTCAATTATCTTCTCTCAATAAAAATGTAAACCGATGGTTTTATGAAGAACAGACTGCGATGGTTCTATATATGAATGATTAGAATGACATTAAGAAAGATATTATGCAATAAATAAGTAGAACATTAAGAGAAATATGAGCAACATTTAAGAAATGATACATCATATCAATCAATTATTTTTCTTTTATATTTGTGCCATCAACCTCTTTTCTTGATTTATTTAAAATTTTCTTTTACTTACTACAGTTACAAAGGTTTTACCAATTAAGATATCCCAGTAATGTATGAATACCTTTCTAATAATACCTTTATTTTATTGCGATTAATAATCTTTCATTTTTATCAAAAATATAAATTTTGTTATAAAATAATCAAAATAATAATATATAATTAAGTGCTATGTATGATTTTGAATAATTTTGATAATATTGATGAAGGAAAGATTTACTAATCATTATTGATAGAAGATCGTTAATCAGAGATTAAAATCCAAACCGGTTGTCAGTGTGTTCTTTGATCAATTGAAAATATTATTTAAATAAAATTATACCTACATACATACATATAATATTATTATTTATTATTATATTATTTATTAGGTGTATGTTTAAGCATTTAATCATTACTTGTGCATTGTTTAAATAATCCAAATAATAATCAAACAACTCCACCAAATTATATTTCGATAATTTAAATGTTAAATTTTATGAAACGTTTATTATTTTAATTTAGTTTCTTATATGATATCGTTGAAAATGGGTGGCGAGAAAACATATATTCGACACTGCATCAGAGATGAGTCTCACAAGGGCACCTGATTAAAATTAAGAGAAACTATAAAATAAGAATAATGTTTTTGTGGCTTAATAATAAATTATAAATAATAATTTAAAATTTTATTATTATGAAAAAAATCACAATCAACTGGAAAACGGTTATATTATCATTAAATATTATTATACACAGACCATTTACGGCTGGCCTGAATTCGTTTTTTGAACTCAACATCCTTTTGTATCATCATTCTTCTTCGACGACCAGCCTATTACAAGTTCAAGTTATGAGATATATGAGAAAAAAAATTAAGTATGAGTTTGAGATAAAATAAATAAATTATTGAAATATGTGCATTTAATCAAGACGTTAATTTGATAATAATAATAATAATAATAATTATAATAATAATATTATTATTATTATTATTATTATTATTATTATTAAATTTTTAAATATTAAATTTATATAATAATTTTGTGATTTGCTGTCATCAGGATCACTTAAAAGTATTTATTTTATGAAGTTTTGTTATCGGTACCTTTCTGCTCTATATAGATTTCTTTAGATTTCTCAGTTAAATATGAATTTATAGAATGGACATAACTTTATCTTGATACTTTTCAAGAGGTGGAATTCTACTTTTCTCAATTCCATGGTGGCCACTGAAAAACTGAACGATATAAAACAAAAATAACTTTTACAAACACTTGTATTTTTAATTTTTAAATTATTTTATTTACAAATAAGTTATGGAGTTAGTTTAGGATTATGTATGGAAAACCACATCAGTCAAATGGGAACCATTTTGCTGCTCACAAATACAGGCTATTTTAAGTGGGCTTTCCGTGGTAGTTCGTAAGATTTCAGGTCTCAAATTTCGGATTTCAGTTTGAATGTTAACCTTAAAATTCATGAATGGTCTTAGGTTTGTTTATGTAAACCCTGTTTTTTAGGTATCTCCAGAAAAACGAAGCCGACAAGTCAGGTAAACGCAGAGACCAATTAAATTTTGAATTTTTAGAAATTATTCGTTTACCCAAAATTTCTCAGAGAATTTTCATTGTTGCTTTGGAAGTGTGCATCCTGTTGAAATCATATCTGTTGATTATCTTGAATCGTTGGGCGTTAAATCATTTCAAGCATTGTCCTATACCTATCACCGTTAATTTTTCTGCATAACCTTCTTCATTGTAAAAGAAATATGGATCGATAACTCTGTTAGCCATAACGCCGCACCAAACAGTGCATTTTTGTGGATGCAATTGATGATGTAACTCTCTAGGATTCGATTTACACCAGAATCTGTTGTTTTGTTTGTTGATGCAACCATTCAAACAGAAATGAGCTTCATCACTCATTATCAAATTTTGATTGACATCTTTGGTAATTTGCTGAAATTGGATTACATATTGCAAGTGCTGAGTATCCAGGGTTTTCAAAGATTGAACCATTTGAAATTTGTAAGGGAAAAGTTTAAATCCAATTGCAAAATCTTCTAAAATTATGTTATGTTCTAAAATTATATCTGACCAAATTGACAATGAGCAGATGCATATGGATCTTGAAACACACTCTTCTGTACACATTGCACGGCTGCGTCATTATACACAGTTCGTCAAGGACCTCTTTCGGGAAGACCTGCAACGGATTCAGTATTTTCAAAACGAGCAATTAGGTTCTGAATCATGTTTGTGGTAGGGGTGTTTTTTACAATAGAATATGTCTGATGTCTTTTTGTTATAATAATAGGTTTATCATTCGATTAGAATAATCTTATTAGTTTTACTCAATGTTGACCATCATATACTCTTTTAAATCTCAAAAGGATGCTTAATATTATTTTAAAAAAATCATTATTATATTCAATTTTAAATAGATCAGTCCTTTAGTGGACACCCTGTACTTCAACAAACTTAGTATTAAATAAAACCTCTTTAGTTGTTATTTACAATAGTGCACACAAAAATAGCAGAATATAGATGACCCTCATACATTGTCAAGGAAAAATTAAGACTGACGAAATCAAATAGATGTTTTATTATGAGAATATGATTATCATTATTTTCTTAATATAAAGATAACCTGATAAGTTCATATACGTGTGACCATCTTTATCATAGTCTTAAAAGAGAGCAAATTAATAATTTGGACTGAAAGGTAGGTAAAGTCTTTGAAGTATCTGCCAATAAGTATAAATAAGTAATAAATTCTACATAAAATTTATGATGTGAGTGCAATCAACCAAAGTCAAACAAACTTTTAATTATCTTTTTTAATCATTTCTCATCAATATATGGAACTATTAATTTTTTCACATATGATCAATGATATATCAAAAAAAAATATAATTAATTAAATAAAAAATATTATTTATGTATTTATGAAATTAAATTAATTGTTTATTTATTTACTTAGCCATTTTCTAATAAATGGGTTGCGGTCAATGGATTTTTATTTTTTAATTATAACTTATTTTTTAATGTTAATTTGTTGAAATATTTTATTTATTTATTAATCATTTTATGTATTTTTTATACATTTAAACAAAAAAATGTAAAATAAAAAGTTAACTAATAAAGTAAATTAATAATAAATAAATAATAAATAATTAAAACACTTTAATTTAAAACTTGTATATTTTTATTCTTTCGATAAATTTAAACAAAAATAAAATTTACATATTTCGGTTATTATTAATTAATACATTTAGGCTTGTTTTAGTTCAATAAAAGAGAATAATTTCTAATTGTATTAATTATTTCAAGCTATAACAATAATAAAAATATTTATATTAAATAATATATAAAAATTTAATTAAAATAAATAATTTACATCGAAATAAATAACCAATCCAAATACCACGACAGCTAACACGTAAAAGACAAGGACCGACGGAATAATAATAACTTCCACTCGTCTCACGGGATCATACTTAAGGGAATCGGAGTTTTCAAACAGCGAAGTTGACGCATGCCAAACGCAAACGCACGCCGTCATAAATATATTTCCCAGAATTGTTTTATCCTAATGTTTAATATAAAAAGTCCCAATTACTGAGTTATGGCTTTAATGATTCAAGAATAATCTATATAAATGAAATTTAATCTAACACAAAATCTTACCAGATATGTCAGATAAGGTATCTTTGGTAAACTTTGGCTAACGGCTACTTTGAAAGTAACACTTGTTAACAGGCACGTTAGGCACAGTTGTAAACGACCATAATCATTTGTGGAGCTGATGGCAAAACTTGTAAAGGTCAACAGGAAAAACATGGAGCTGATTAGGAAATGATTTATCAGAAAGTATAAATATTTCCGGCGAGCACGACAAGTGAAAGTGATATTCTGAAGTTTCTTCGAACCAACAGAAAAATCGTTTCGAATATCAGATGTTTGCACCTAGAAAAAAGACAGATCAATGATAGAAAGTAAGGATTAGTGAAGTGATCTTATTATATTTGATTTATTTGTTTATATAAATCCTTTTATAATGTGAAAAACGATTATTTCTAGGTTAAGTGAAATGAAAATTAGATTATGATATTAGATCTATATATGGTGAATGTAGAGTCCCTTCGTTGTTTTAAATTTGTGTAAACATAAGATATGTTTATAAAAAGAGACAATTAATAATGAAAGACTAAACCAAGATATCCTATGTTTGTTTAACAACAATTAAAATTAAAATCAATCAGCCTTGAAACAAATCTAAAAATTTTACAAATATAGCAATAATGTCAGCCAACATCGAATGAAAAATTGGTTCCGTTTCTTCTTTTATTAGTTGTTTTAAGTGACCTATATATTAAAGGTGATGTTAGTACACTTTCTTTTAGATATCCGAACAGAAAATAATCAACTGGTGTTATATCTGAACTTCTGAAGGGAGGAACAGAACTGAACCATTATGTCCAATCAATCTTCGAGGAAATTTGTCATTTAACAAATTTCTGACTGGTACTGGTCAATGAGGAGATGCTTTAGTTTTTTGAAATATTATTTTGGAATATCTTTTGTTAGCTTTTAAAGTGGGTATCAGATCTTCCATTAACATTCTCAAATAAGAGAAGCCAGTCACTGTTCCATCAAAAAAATTTTGATAAATAATTCTTTTGTAAAACATTCCATCCCAGATAAAACTTGTACTTGTAAATGTGGCTCCGATTTTACGAAATTGCGTTAAATTGGTGTTGTTTTGTAAAATCAAATACACTATCTAAATAGGAAATAGCATATGACATTGGTTAAATTAGGAAATTGGTTCCCAAATAGATTCACAGAAAGTGATATTGAAAGGTGAATAACAATTTGTAATGTAATTCTTCAGTGATGAAAAAGATTTTGCATAGGATTGTAACGGATGGAGAGAAATGGATTCATTATGATCATCCTAAACAAAAAGCATCCCTGAGTAAAGCCGAAACAGAATGTCAATGGATCTAAACTTATACTGTGTATCTGGTGGTACCAAAAAGATGTCATTTATTATGGAGTACTGAAACCCTGAAAACCATAATTGAACATTATCATTATGAAATGATCCGTTTAAAGCGAATTCTGACCAAAAAAAGAATACATTGAAATATAATTTTGCAACATGATTACGGTAGACCACATGTTCATTATGTTTTCACAATTACTAGTCAAATTGATCAGCAAATTCTCCTTTTGATTTTCACTTTCTTCTCTATATGCAACCAGTTCCGGTGAAGATCTTCAAAAATTGTCAAAACTTTGCAGAACTAGAGTTTTACTCTCGTGAAATCCATTGGTTGCCTGAAAGATAGGCAAAGGTTCTTGCTGTTAATGGAAAATATTTTGACTAATTTTTTTAAAATATAACTTTGAGAATCCATTTTCAACTATTAGGTAGTTCAGAAAATTTTGCACTTTTATTGTTTATATAAAATAAAATTGTGAATAATTCAAATAAAGTCAAATTAAAAATCAAATAAGGGACGAGAGTCAATGAATTAATGGAAGGTCAGTTTTATATCATCGTCAGAATTGAATTGTTTTCCAAATAAAAGTTATTCTGATTGCGGAAGAAATGGAAGGCAGTACTGGCCATATCTGGTAAGTAAAGTGAGTGATTAAGAAGTTCCAATTCCTATAGTTTGTGCAGTGTGCGATCTTGAAATAAGATATGAGTTGATCTATTGAGAAATCTGAGATATTTTTTGCATCATTTTGTCCAGTTGGTTACAGTATATTTCTGCCGTGTTCGATAAACCAGGTTTCATAAATTTATAATAAATTACACCTACATTAGACCACTTAACAAAATACAACAGGTTCTTTTCAAGAATATTGCACGTCGTGGTTTGCTTCAGGGGCTCATCTTTGTCGAACCACCGTGTCATCGTTAGCGATTGTCATATCTGATCCATTTTTTGTAACATTTGACAATTCCATTGAAAAATGAAACATATTTTTGATGAGAAAAGAACATTTAACAAGCTTGCAAGCACTTTTGAAATCTGTTTTTCATGGAATTCATATTTAATCCATTTTTCAAACGTTTTCAACTTTTCTTTTTGAATTTAATGATTTAACCCTGTTTGTTTGCTAACACCAAACGTCACCGAAAATTTATATGTACTCTGAGATTTTTGATTTTTAATTCGTCACGATGGATCTTTTAATCTGAGTGACCAGATAGCTTTTTTATGAGTTCAAAATTATTACCAAATTTGGTGAACCGATTTGATATTGTCTACTATGTTTATAACACTACAGCCAAATACACTATTAATATTTTGAGCGGTCTGAGATGCTGCTGTGGCCCGTCAAAACTCATATTTTATAATGAAACGAATTTCAGATATACCAATTTTACATAAAATTGATTAATTAAAATAATTGATTATTATTTTATCAACTTACAAAGAATATTTTAGGGAGGAAAATATGCAAATTACCAATAACATAACTTTAAGCCAATGTCAAATGATCAGCAATTAAAATTTGCAATATTATTAATAGAATAAAAATTTACTTATGGAACACACCTCTTTTGACGATAATGTGCATTTAGCACCACCTTCTTTGTTAATTTTATATATTTCTTTGATTTTTGAATTTTGTTTGTTTTTGGTCGCCTCCGGTCATCTCTTGATATTCCAAGATAGTTCATCAAATGAGAGAGGAAACAGAGAAGTTGTAAGAAGGAAAGAATGAGAGAGAGACTGAAGAACAGCGAAGAAAAATATTGTAGGGGTTACATGTAGGGTAAGATTAAATACTGATAAGAATATAATAATTTTAGTGTAACAGGGAAAATAATAATAATAATAATAATAATAATAATATTAAATAATAAAAATAATAATATTAAATAATAATAATAATAATAAAAATAAAAATAAAAATAATAATAATAATAATAGTGTAAAAAGAAAATGAAATTTTATCCTCGACAATTTAATAGTTTTAAAAATATTTAAATCAAAGGATAGAAAATATTACTAAAATAATATATACATTAACTATTATATATTTTGTATATTATAACTATTAAGTCAAATAAAACAGCCAAAAATGCTAAAGATAAGATTAATGGTACTGCATATTGACAGAAGAAAAGTGTAGCAGTTCTTCAGTGATACAGATGGGTATTATAGCAAGATAATAAAACATATCATTAAATTCACGTTCATCGTGAATTGAAACTAAAGATGATGGAAATTGACAGCAAGCTCCATCAAGTGGACTTTCAATCAAAATTATACTCAATATCAAAATTAATTTATGAAGTCATTTCTTTTTGTTTTAATGAATGTTCTCAAAATATAATCCAAATATATCAGTATATCTTACTTAACCATCTTTTCTTTTGTATGGAACTGTTCAAAGATTATTTGAGTTCAAAATATTTATATTTAATCTCTTGAAAATAATTCTATTTAATATAAATTGAATAAATTTTTCTTTCTTTTTATTTATTTCATTGGTCAAATAAGCATAAATAAACAATAATTAAATTTATCGATGGGAAAATATAAATTTTTAATATTGTTTGTTTATTTTTTTGAATTTGGCATTTTTTATAATTGATTAATTTGTTTAATTTAAGTATCACTATGGCAACTATGTAAATAATATGAAAATGAAGAAATTATTTAATTATTATTTATTTTTTTGTTATATTAAGATAAAAAGACTCAAAATATTTTACTACATTAAATTATATTCTATTATATATATTATTAAATATATATTATATGTATTATATTTTTGTAATGCCATTTTTGGATATTATTCTTCAAAATAACAATTATATTGATAATAAAATTCTCAGATAATAAAAAAAGATTATATTAATACTAGTCTGTAAACTCTTTAATTCTTATAAAGAAAGAAAATGTAATCAACAGATTTGATATGTTCATCTGTCATTGTTTATTTGAGTATAAAAAAGTAATTAATCTAAGATCAATTCTTGATCTGTGCAAGTAATCATCAGTCAAAGGTTATAGATCAGTTTTAAAATAGCTCAAAGACCTCCAAATGGAAATCTTTTGAGAAAAATGATGAAGAAAGCGAAAGATTTTTTGTTATCCTAAACTTCCAAAAAAAAATATTTTAATAATTGAGCCTAAAATATTATATTTTAATTAATAATTAATTAATGTTATATTTTAATATTTTATCATAAAATATTATATTTTAATCAATTATAATATAAATAAATATTTTAGTATAAATTAAAATTTCCATGAAAAGAAAATATATAATTAATAAATTAATAATCAAAATTAAAACAAAAATCTTATTTAAACAATTTTATTATATTAAAGTTGTAATCAATTAGGTTTTATTGGGTAGTTCGGAAAGTCACTTCGCTTTTTATACCTATCTTTAAACCTTAATTTAAAGCACTTAAGTCATTATAAAGGTTTGGATATTTAAATTGCTGGTAGATGGCAGGAGGTCTTGGAACAAACAATATATCATTGATTAAAATATTTAATACTAATAATACTTTTGGTCTTACTATTTACTAAAAAAATACGAAGTGACTTTCCGAACAATACAATACAATACACACCATTTTGTCCTTAGAAATGGAAAGGAAGAATTGATTTTATGTTCTTTCTATCGAACCAAAGAATCAAATCTTCTACCCATAGTTCCAGTTTGGTAATTTAATAGCAACTAACAAAGAAGATCAATCGAAATCCAACTAGACGTACGGATAACTAATGGGAAATTCTACTCACAAAAGCACGATAATTTCAAAAGATACATAAAAATAATTTATTCAAAGAAATGACCATTGTTAGACGCAGATCTCTTTCATTTATTGTCATTTTATAGTTGCCGTTCCAACAGATTTTTTTAGGTTTTGAGACGAAATATTCAGAGACAACATTTTTGAGAAAACGTATCTTTCTACGTTCTGAAGTTCTCCTAAGCAAGTTCAAATGCCATTGACTGGAACTGATAAAATTTTAAAGAAACAAGATCTGTTGAATACAGCAGATTGGTTATTGCATCCAAGGACATCTTTTACATGCTTTTAATTGGTTTATAAGTATGTGTTGGTTCGTTGTAAACGGGCAAAATCACTATGCTATGTCGTTTGGCCCATTTTGAAATTTAGCAATTAAAGACTGATTCGACTGAACAACAGTTTTTGAGAAGCGTTCAGATTTATCAGTTTCACATGGTTTGAGAAGATCATGGTGCACCACACCTTTCGGATCTCACCAGATACATAACATTATTTTCGGGCTTGCAGTACATATTGACGATTGATATAGTTTATCTCATAGTTTTGTGTGTTTGATATCTTCAAAAAAAATTCATTTCTTATCTCCTATCAAATTTCATGTAAGAAAGACTTGTACTTCTTTAACAACATCTCTCTTGTATTCTTTGCTTTTCTAGTAATCTTTAATCCAAGATTTTTACCTATATTTTACCGATATCTTGTACGTAGTACCTGCGCACGCATTATCTGTCGAGTAAAACCTAATCTTATATGCATGATAAGTTGTCTTTCAACTGACTTAAATCTTTATCTCATAATTTTTCTGAACCTTGATCTTCAAATTTAGAATAACGGTCTGGACGTTCTTTGTAATTTAGTTTGCTTTAGGATGTTCAGTTCGAATGTATTTGAAAATAATTGCTTTGATTTTAATAAATATACTACTACTACTTCTAATATTAATAATAATAATAATAATAATAATAATAATAATAATAATAATAATAATAATAATAATAATAATAATATTAATAA
>JBBMKC010245528.1:0-10630 GCA_037834085.1 Bipalium vagum
TTTACTAAAATAATAATAAATGTTTAAAATTCATGATTTTTATAGGTGTACTCAGACTTTTGCACGGGGGTGTATATTCTTATATTAAGAAAGAAAACTTATGAAACGGCCTAATAAATAAAGAAAATTTCTAGTTTTATTTTTAATAAAAATTTTAGATTATAAAAAAATGCAAACCAAAAAAATATATAAATAATTTTTGAATTTTAAAGACAAAGTTTCAAAAATGTAAACAAAAAATAATATAAATGGTTATTTTTTGTGGATTTTTAATTCTTGGTTGCTAGCCAGCCCATTTAATAAAAATTGTGCTTTGATTGAATAAAGTGATTGTTTCCCAAAACCTCCATTTATTTTATTGATTAAGTCCTATCTATTAATTTGTATGATAAAAATGAACTCCTCATATTGATTACCTAGAAGTGCCTAATTCTTGAAATCTAGGATAAATTGATATATTGGGGTCTTCGTGAGTATCTCCTTTTACAGGTTAAAAATTGGCTTCATTATTTTCTTTTCAAAATATCAGAAAGAAAGTACCATCAGATTTCTTTACTGGTCGAAGAACTGAGTGCTTTTCGGCAAAATTTCTTCTTGAAACCCATGAAATGCAAAAGCGTTAATAGAACGAGTTCATATTTTTAACAAAATTTTATTTATAACGATTATTCGATTATATGATTTTTTCACTAATTAATAATAAAATAATTTTGGAAAATAATTTTAATACTATTAGGTGTGCAAATTATTAATCCAAATTTTTTAACAACCTTCAAATTTTATTTTATTAAAAGTGATACAGATTTATCAATCAAAGTAATCACCATTGTTATGGATAACAATAAGCCATCTTGCAGGCAGTTGATGAATTCCATCTCGAAAATTTTCTGGCTATTTCGAAGCTAAAAATTCCTCAACCCATGTTCGTATGACATCTACTGATTGAAAGTGTGTATCACAAAAGGCGTGCTGCATTGATCTAAACAAATGATATTCAATTGAAGTCATATCTGGTGAGTACGCCAGATTTCCCAAGATTTCCCAGCCAAGCTTCAATATGGTGTCCTGTGTCTTTGAAGCTATATGAGGCCTAGGGCTGTCATGCAGCAATATCACAGGCCGTTTTCCTTTCCAACTAAACCGGGGTTTTAACTCCAAATGTTGACTGAATCAGATTAATTGGTTTTGTAGCGATCGGCAGTAACTGTTTAACCGATTTCCAACAGCGCATATTATATCACGCCTTTGATTTTTATTAGATTGTGTGAGTTCATCTGGAATCTACTACTCAATTTTTTGGAAATTTCTGAATGATCTTCTTGAAAACTTGATGCTATATTAATAATTGATTTAAATATTAATCGCAGATTGAAATATTAAAACAGCTGTATTAGTTATATAAAATAATTACAATTTTGGATTATTTATATATACACCTAATAAAATGTTAATAATTAATTGATCTTAAGAATGATTTAATATTAATATTATTTTTATTAATAATAATATTAGTATTATTAATTATTATTTTCTTAATTTTTTTATTATTTTTTATTTTACATTAAAACTTAATTTTTTTAAGTTTCGTTTTTAATCAAATAGTTAATATATTTATTTAATTTTATATTTTATTAATTTAATAAGAGGTCTACATTTTTATAGACAGATATAAAAAATTAATAAGTTAGCTTAATTAAAAATAAAAAATAAAAATTATTTATACTGGAATTATTCAAATGTTAAATGTTAAATAACTTCCTTTTCCTTTTCCTTAGCAGAATCTGCTCTATTATTTTTTTAATATATTTTTATTATTAAAAATGTGGTTTATATTTATTGCATTAAGAGCCAATATAATTTCAATCTAACAATATGAACTATTATTTATTATACGATAAAACATTTCATCTTCAATTTGGAATGATATTTTAATATTAATTAAACTTTAATTTAATTGCCTAATTTCAATGTGGGTTTAGTCTATCTGAAATATCTCATTTTCACATAATAATTTTCATAAGTAATAAAAGCATGTTTCTAATCATTAACAGCGTTTAAGAGGGAAATATAATATTTTTATCAAATAAATTTATATATTTCCATTTCTCATAAATACTGATGAAATTATTTGATAAATTCATATTCAAAGCACTTGATATAAATTTCTGAGGAAAAATGATATTAATAATAATCCCTGCAAGTCTCATGTATAAAACCGATACTGATAAAGTGATTATTTTGCAAAATTAAAATGATAAAATTATAATATTAAAAAGGTGGAAAAAAATAATTTGAAGATTTAAAATGTGGATTAAGTTTGTCCATTGTTGTACGTTTACTTCTCTACAACCTAAGAACGAGATATTTACTTTAAAATGTGCATTTCGGGTTCAATATATACAAGAAAGTTGAAAAAGATCAAGATATCAATATTTTTATTAAATGAAAATTCATAAAGATCAGCCAGTGATTTGGGTAGCACCAGATTCAGTTCAATTTTTATTTGAAAATTTCTTTTTAACAGCTTTACAAATTACACCTGGGGATATCATTTTTCTATGTCGTTTTTGGATGTGATTGTTAATAATACATCACAAATGAATCATTTTGTATAATTTGGATTGTTTCTATTATGTCACATTTGGAAGATATATTATAAAAAGATTTGATGTGTTTTCATATACCTTACCAAATTATTAATCTTATTTTGATTTTTTAGATCAATAAATCAAGTATTCTCGAAATTCAGATTCATATTATTATTATTATTATTATTATCGGAAATAATCTGAAAATGCCTAGACATTGTTTAAATTTGCTATATGGATTTAATAATTATCGAAGGCATAGAAACAAGGTGATCTCTGAAATATTTGAAAACTCACCTCAAAAGATAAGTGTGAACTTACAGTTTGAAGCTTTCATAAAATTAAAAAAAATAATATGAACTTAAATAAATCAGTTTCAAAATATTGGCAAAAATATTATTAAAAAGTAAAACAAAAGGACAAAAGTTAATACTCATAAAAATTCAATTTTCTAGAAACCTTTTATAAATCTAAATAAATTATTATTATTTTTTATATATTTTTTAGCCCTAAATCTTAATGATAAATAATTTTTAATTTCATTATTTGCTTAGTTACTGTGTTTGTATCAATATCATTGCACTGACACTGCTGAAATATTTAAATATTTTTTAATAAATGTTAGAACATTTATTATTGTATTTATTAATAATTTAAATGGAAATAAGTAACACATTTGTTATTCCTTTTGAAAAATAATAATAGAGTCTGGAAAATAATAATAGGAATAAACATCCAATGTACCTTAAATAAATTTGAAGGTAATTATTAATAAACTGTGTATTTTTTTTTATTAGAAATTGTGATAATTTATTAATTTTCATTAATAATAAAAAATGCAGATTTTTTGGATGAGAAATATCTTTTACTTTAATAGCTTCAGTAAAAATAAATAAATACAGAAAAAATATTTTTGAAATAAATATTGAAAAAGAAAACTACAAAAATTTCGAATAAAATAAAAATATTAATAATTATTATAAAAATTGAATAATAATCATAACATATTGGATCATTTAAAATTAATTCAGAAATTAGGATCATTATTTTTAATTGATCACAGAGATCAATTAAAATTGTGTCAAATAAATAAAATCCATTATCTTAGGTGATCAGGCGAAAATTGTTTAAATAGATGAAACAATGATATACCATAAGGTTAAGATGCACAGAGATATTGTATCAAACTAACAATATTGAGAAAATCGATTGTAGTCAATCCCCACTTATATTCTAAATAAAAGTAAAAAAATATTACATTTTATTCTTAGTTTTCCACTCAGGAAATTTAATTCATACAGAATAGGCACAGGTTTACAAATGCATTAAAATGACGCAGGTTTTCATCATAAGTGAGTATGTCCCAAGTATGAGTTCATTATTTATATTCAAACTTTGCATCCACAAAACGTTACTAAAGCTAATGAACGTTTGTAAAATATCAATAGATCAAGACGCAGAATCGTGACAATTTCATAATGGAATTTTTGTGGATCGATAACGAGTGACAAAATTGTTTCACTGAAACCTTAGATTATCAAAATTGGATAAAATTATTGTTATTAGCTCTCCATGTATTTAATTAATTATTGTACATAAATGCCAATTGAAAGTGATGATGTAATTAAAATACCAATCCTCATTTGTTGATCAGTATGTTCAATTAAAAATGATGGGATTAAAATTGTGATCAATAAAAAATCATGGGATAACAATTGGTCAATTAAAAATGATGATCCGGAAAAATAAAAATCTTTTAAATACTGCCATCATTTTAAAGAAAACGTTATTAAAAATGATTGAATTTATTTTTATAAAAATTTTGACTTTTATACTGTTATAACAATACATATTATATGACTTGGTATTGGGTTGCCAAAAGGTGAAACAAAATTAAGAGACAATATTTAACAAATATTCTTCTTTACGCTATAACCCAAGGGATTATATGCAAATCTAAAATCTTTTCATATTTAAACAAAACATAAATTATTCTATTTTAATTCCATAAAACTCTGATTAGAAAATTAATAGCGAATTTCGCACTTCTCCGTTGCCTGGTAGGATGGAATCCTTAAAATATCCCTCTATACATTTTAATCAATTAAATTATTGGAGCAATAATTAATCCAATACTTTCTTCGTAAGGTTTGAGGAATTATTTAAATTATGAAAATATTTTAATTAGAATCCTTCGTTTCTCTTCAGTTCATTATTCTATATAATTTTAAGTAATTTATTTTGGAAAGTACGTTATATAAAATTTTATCGAAGTGCAAATATATAAATTATATTATTTTCAGAAAAACATTATTTATATTATTAAGTTATATATGAAACTTTTTACCATTATATTATGTGGAAGAATCAAATTCAATTATTATTTATTATTATATGATACATAATCAAGCCTTGAATTCCATGACAGTTAATTTTTTATTATATTATTATTAAATTCAGTTTGACACCATTTTTTATGTTATTAACAAATAAAAAAATCTAATACAAAATAATCTCATTTAATTACTCTTATAAAATTAATTATAACACGGATAACCCTGATAATCTACTAAATTAATTTTTAACACTTAATACAAATTCAATTTATTTAATAAAATTTTTGTAAGAGAGGAAGAAAAAGTAATATTGAAACTAGCTTTAAATATTTTGGTTAAATTGAAAACTAAATAATACAGAGATTATTAAATTAATTTAATATTAACAAATGATAATTATTAATTTATTCTTCATTTAAAGTTTCTACGATGTTTTAGTTGAGATATTAATAAAAATTAATTTTAAAAAAAATTATTATTTATGAAAAATTATTGAGATTTTTCAGGAAAGTTAATATTACATAATTTAATACTTAAAAATATGTTCTAAAATAATTTAAGATAAAAAGAAATAATAAAATAATATTTATAATAATAAAAATAAAATCAATAATATTAGGTATGTGAATACGTTTACGAATTCGGACGCTACATTTGAAATATGCGTGATAATAAATTAATGATATATACGTTATTTGATACTGTCAATAAATATCGATTAATTTCATTATAAAGATATCTTATTTAGATATTTATCATTTTTTAATAAAACATAGAACAATTTTTAAATTGGTGGAAAAAATAGCATTTGCGGGAAGTTTTGTTAGGCTACTTTTTTGGGAGAGCCCGGCCATGCGTCTGCATTGACGAGCAAACCAAATATTCATGATCAAAACCCCATACGCTGTATTTAAAGGGATCAGCTTGGTTTCATATATTATGAGATGTTGCAACCGAACGAAACAATCAAGGGAGATCTGTATCAAAATCTATTGATGCGTTTAAGTCAAGCAATAAGGGATAAACGACAAAGTCATTTTGAAATATAATAATGCTTGACTAATAATATGAATAATAAATCTTTTGAATAATTGTTTATTATTATTATTATTATTATTATTATTATTATTATTATCCGAAATTTTAGAAAAAATGAAAGATTATTTAATTTCTTTCCTACACGGTTTTCGTGTTTTATATTCTAATACCTCATTTGGCTATGAAATCATAAGAATAAGAAAAATTAAAATTGCTAATATTGTACAAAAGGTTTCTCACTTTATAAACGAGCTACTGAAACGGCTAGTTCTGCTGTTGTGTAAAAGAGAAAGTCAACAATGGAAAGAAGACAGAACTCCTTATTTTCTTGTCTCTGCTAATATTGATATAAGAAGCAATAAAAAATCGTGTGAAACAATATAAGAATGCAAAAAATGTCCAGAAATATCCATCATAAAAGAAAAACTAGGATTTTAGACAATTTCCTATTATCTACATGAGTTATTTCAAGCTGAAAAATAAATCCAAAAATTAAAACAAATTACATGTTCTATCATTATATTTATAAATATTTTCATGTTAGAAAATTGAATTATCTCTTTATTAATTAATCTCACAAAAATTGCAAATAATTTTTTGTTTAAAATAATAAAATATTTTTTGTTTAAAATGATAAAATAATATATTGTTAAAAATTTCGTTTAAAATGATAACATTTTTTTAATTCTGGAAATATAATAAAGAAATTTTCAAAAAAGTTTGAAACATTAATTTTAATTTTTAATAATAAAAATATTTCTTTCCATTTCTAAAACCAACTTTTATTTATTTATATATTGAATATTGATATCAATTTATAATATAATATACCGATGTACGATTTTCTTTCACTTTCATTGTTGTAGTAGGCTGAAAAGTCTTTCAGTTTCTTTATGATATTGGTATCCTTTGCACCTGTCGGTCTGTAGTTGATGGCAGAGCTGTTGAAGCAATTTGCTGATGGAAAATCGGAATCATCCGTGGAGATGTCTCGATTGGATCGGAAGCTGGACTTCTGATAAAAGCTGGGATTTCTCAGCGACGACGTCCTATTTATTGAATGGTATTTTTCAACAGCGTTCAACTGATATTCATCACTGGTCTCATAAGCAGCTATGTCAGAATCTGAATTATAATCCAATGGAAATCGTTTTAGGAATGGATTGGAAAGGGAAACGTCCACGGAATCCAAACAGGAACATTGTGTAGACTTGTCCTCTTTGGGGACCGAAGACGGTGCAGAATTTGAGCAAGTCGGTTTCATGGAAAAGTAACGATTGGCAATTTGCGGTTGGAAATTGTGTTCTCTGTTGACGGAAGTAAATAGGCTGTTGGAGTAACCGTAAAACTGGTTTTGGGGATTGATATAATATTTGGGCAAATTCCGATGATCGAATTTCATACTAGATTCCTGTGCCGCGGGCGGGAAATAATTTCGAACGAAAGGTTTCGGATAATGTTGCAACTTTTTCTGTTGTGCATTTTGTTTCTGATATACTCCTTGGATGTAAGGATGGCTGGCCAGATCAGTGTATCTGGGAAAAACGACTTCGCGAGAATTGTGAGAATTCTCGCTCGATAATCCACTGTCGTTAGAGTCATCGGCCGATGGCTGCTCCAGCTGAAGTCGACGGATGTCGAGGTTGCGATTGATAAGCAAAGGTTCCTCAAATGATGGGTCCATTTGAGAACGTTTCATCGTCGGTTTGCGCGGAGAAAATTCTGTACTGGACTCGATATACGAATTGCTAATATCAGTAATGTTTTTATTTATGATACAATTATTGTTCTCAATGGCAATGGGGGTTTTGCCCTTATTTAAAAACAATGAATCCACGTTGTTATTAGATTCCCTGCATTGATTTGATGTAACAAATAAACTTTTCTTCTCAACATTCGACCAATGAGATTCCGTCTCCACGTTTTCTCTCTTTGAGTCGGTGCAGAAATTTTCCTGGTTAATTATCGGCGATTTGGTCCAACGACCAAGTTTCAAAGTCAACGACGTAGCTTTGGACATCAGAGAAACAACCGAATCTAACGATGGACAGGTCTGAAGATCCAAGCCGTTGACTGACAAAATTTGATCACCGGCCTGCAAATGATTTAGCGTGGACTGAGAGGAATTGGTTTTCTTGTTGCTTGAAGAACCCTTTTCGTTTTCCTGAAAGACAATCCGTGAAATGAAAACTGCTTTCTTTTGATTATTGTCCTCATTTATAAGACCTTCTTTAATATAGATACCACTGAGTTGAGCGGGCTGCTTTTTAATTGTAATTGTATATGTCTGGAGATGATTATCATTTGTCATAACCTGAATCTGGATTAATATCATATATTTATTTTAATATTAAAATAAAAAGTAAAAATGAGTGAAGACATTCAAATAAATCATAAAATTTTTTTTAACAGATATAGAATTTTCCTTTATTTATTATTTTCTTTCATTATTATTATTATTATTATTATTATTATATTTATAAAACTATTTTTTATATTTATTTATTTTATATTTCTACTGTTTAGCTTTCCAATATAAAATTTATTTGTAATTTTATGTGAAAAACCATTGGAACTACATAATTAGTTTTTAAAATTATTATCAGTTTCTTATTAATGTTTAATTAGGTTTAATTTAATTTAATTTTTTTACTAGGTTTAAGGACCTGAAGGCTTTACTAATGCCTTTTACTTCACCAATACTTTTTTCTGTCATTTTGTTATTTATTGACGTTTTTTAAAATGTAAATGAAATATTATATTTATATTTATAAATATTTTTATACAGTTAACGTACTATCATATCCAAACTAAACATTTAATATTCTTCTAGTTACTGTTTGTTTAATAAATGTATTCTGAAATGGGTGCGAGAATAATTTTTTGTCATCAGCAACAAAAACTTTGAATTATTTAAACCAATGAAATTGTAAATTGAAATTATTCATATATTAAAACTAATAGTAAGTAATATATCAACCAAAATTAGAGTAACAGCTCATTATATCGTGGAATATCATAAGAAGCTATAAAAACTAAAAATTTATTTTTTTTTAAATTAAATTTATAAAAATTTTTAAGAGTTTAGATTATAGATTTTAATATTTTCATTAAATAACAATAGTGAAAATGATTTGAAAAAGAAATTCAATATCACTAAGAATGAAAAATATCCAACCACATTTCCCTTGTCATCATAAGATGATGTTGATTTTCTAAAATATAATAAATACAGATTGAGCTTTTCCCATCATTTTGAATGATTTTTAAAAGTTTTGAATCTATTCAAATATCCTTATTAGGTGTAGAAAGAAATGATCTAATTCTTAATCTTGTTAACAAATATATTCAACCTGATCTTTTATTTATTTATTATTATTATGGACTTGTTATTTCCAAATATTTTTAAAATCATTCCTCACGATTTCACGTCATATCCGCATAATTTTGCTGCAGATTTCATTGAACTTTGTATTCTCTAACCTGTCTGTCAACAATAAAAATACAAGATGACATTAAATTAGTTTTACAGAGAAATAAATTAAAATCAGAAGTTCTTCTTTGGAATTTTCAAAATGATTTTTGCTTTTAACAATCAAATTTCGAAGGAATTAATTAATTAATTTAATTTAATTAACTTTCAAAGAAAACTCAAATTTAATTTTTGATTATTTGCATCTTTTCGGCATTGATTAAAACAACCACGACTTCTAATAATAAGAACAAAAATCAATTTTATTAGTCTTTCTTCACGAAAAAAACTTGAAAATAAATAAATAATTTTTTTTCGTACATTTTTTTAATAATATAATATTTTCTAATCAAATAACATGAACAAGACACAGATTTTACAAAGAAAATAAATTTTGTCAGCCATAGCAATAAACCGTTACCGTAATTGACATTATCCAACAATAATTTTTGTCTGTTTCGTTAGCAACGTCTTCATTGTTATGTAATATGTTTGATAAATATAATTAGTGTCTCCACAAACAATGGAAATTGCCTTTGTAATTATGGTAAAGCTGTAATAATAACTGTAATCGAAGAATTATTATATATTTATTATATATAATTATTATATTTCTCACCAAATTCTGTTTTACTTTTAAACTTTATTTATAATTTGAACAATAAAAAAATATTTGTATAATTGAGTAAATTTAACTGAAAGACCGTTGTCAAATGATTTACACTGGAAAATGTTGATTTTATTAAACAAGTTAAAATATGTGAATAATGATTAATAATTCAATTAATATTACTAATCATAATTTAATTGGATTTTAATTAATTAAAACCTCTCTTAAAGGTTAGGTTTTTTTTACAAAATATTAAATAATATATGATAGTCATTGACATTATTGTTTACTTCCATTATTTATATTATTATGGAAACCATTATAATAAAATTTGGCTTAAATTAAATATATAAAGAAGTAAAAAATTAATAAATAATAAGTATACAATTATTTATATTCTCAATACAAGGTTTCTACACAATTTCAATAAGAATGAGAAAGCCATTCCACCATCGTATCTTTGTCTAATTTTTTATTTAAGTTAAACGAAATTGATTTAATTAAATTAATAATCCTTTTATTATTATTATTATTATTATTATTATTATTATTATTATTATTATTATTATTATTATTATTATTATTA
>JBBMKC010245538.1:0-10628 GCA_037834085.1 Bipalium vagum
TCACAAAAGTAAAACAAAAGAATCATTGTTGATTTAGTTCATTTTGTACATCTGCTGTGCCTGGGAGTCTCCACAATTATAAGGGACAATTTTAAGGAACAATAATCTTTATAGCAGATAAATTGGATATTGGTTGCACTGACGTCTTGAAACATAAGATTGTGACGAATAGAAACTCCATTAATGTGAAACCATGGAGAAAATCGGTTCATTTGGAAAATAAGATAGACTAAGCAATTTCAATTCTGCATAAAAATAAAATCATGAGAAGTTGCGATTCTTCTTGGAATACGCTACTCATTTGTGTTTGGAAGAATGAGAAGAAGAATATTCGACTCTGTTTTCGACATCAGAAGATTTAACGCAATCACAGACAGACGGGCTTTCCCAATGCCTAACGTAGAAGAAATGCTAGATAAACTCGAATGAGCTCGGTATTCTAGCTGTATTGATTAAGGAAATACTTACTACTAGGTAGAATTGGAAGAAGAATCGAAGGAGAATACAGAATTCTTTACAAAATCAGTCCAATATAACAGAATGCCTTTCAAGATAGCATCAGGAACCTTTCAAGAATTAATGACTAAGGTACTAAACGGAATGGAAGGTGCATGTGTATATCTGAAAATATAGAGAAACATTATAAAATTTTAAATCATGTAGTTAGCATCATTCGTGAAGTAGGACTATGCATCAATCCACAAAAATATCACCTTATGAAAAGCAAGGTTAATTTTTTGGGTCACATTATCAGAAAATATGGCATCGAAACGGATTCAATGAAAATAGGAACGATGAAATCATAAGAATGGCCAAAGTGTCATCTGCAACTATTACAGAAGGCTTATCAAAGAAAACTCAGAGAAATCAAAATCAGTAGAAATAATGTGTGGGAAAACAAAAGGGTAAATAATCTGGTCAGATAACTGTGAAAAGGTGTTTGTGGAGATGAAAAAGGCACTGACAAGGTCACCGATACTATGTTTTTCAGATTTAACCAAAGAATTCATCCTGGATACAGATGCCAGTTTTGATGCTATCGAAGCTGTGTTATCGCAGAAAGACGGAAACAGAAGGGAAAGAGTAATAGCTTGTAGATCACACACAATAGTTCCACATGAAAAGTGATATTGCATTACGAGGAAGGAACCACTCGGGATTTATTATAGTTGAGGTGCCTAAAAAAATTTTGTTTAAGTTACCTATTTAAATCCATTAACTAACATTTTTAAAATTTAAAAATTTTAAATTTAATTAAAAAATACTTAAATAATATAGTAATTATGGTATTATTATCTGAAAAAGAATGTTGAAGTAAGACAATTTATATATTTCCATCTATATATGAATTGAAGATAATTTTTTTCCGATGAAATCTAGTGTATCATAAAAACATGTCAATTTTGTGCTAAACCTTTAAAACCTAAAATGAATAAATATTTGTGGAGATGTACAGATTATAAAAGCTACTGGACCTCTATTATTATGCCAATGTGAAACTGGATTAATTTGAAATCGATCTCCGAAAGACTTGGATCATTCCAAATGATCACAATTGAATGAAAATATGGAATTCCATTTAACATTTCAAGACTTTCTCTAAACAAGCTGTCTTAAATTATATTACGACCAAAGTAAACTACTCAGAGACATATTAGTTACCTCCAAAGTTATGCATAAAAACCTTTACTCTAAAATTCTCGCAGAACGAAATCAATGGGCAACACGGGATCCAATTAATAGATTATTCACCGTTGACTGTTTCCGTTGTAAGTATATCGGAATTCCAATGAGACAGAATCTTCGACTTTGATAAAAGCTTCAATCTTTTTTCCGCATTCTCACACGTCCCAAGTACTGAAGTTGGACTTCAATCCTAAGCATTTGATATCGCACTAAAAAAATGATTCCCGGCTTTCTTTTGGATCTCGTCGCTGATGTTCTGGATATATTTAAGAACAAACCGATCTATTGTTGGAAAGTTTCACAGATCAACTGAAGCGGTAAAGGAAAGATAATATCTCAGTTTCAGCTGAAAATCATGGACAATTTAAAATTGGAATTTTTATTTACCAATAAGACGGAAATATCGATATCAACATGTTGTCGGTAATAGTTGCATTGATTGCCTGTTTCATGTAAGGACAGTTACTTTACAAAATTTACAAATTTTATTTTATCAACAATCAATCTCTAATTTTAAAAAATTTTCAAAATTTTCAAAATTACTTTATATAAACAATGTGACCTTCAAATTTTCAGCCACCTAGTTTATATATTAACCACCACTCGTAATCTACTTCTTTTGTAATCACTTTAGTCACTATTTATATGGGAAAATATTCACATTGAGTACAGTCACAAGGCTATAACGTTCATGCTGACATCAAAAGGCAATCACAGCACAGTTCCACACCTGGATAAATTACTTGAGTAGTTTAGACATAAATTTAGAATATCGGAAATACACAGAACATTCTAAATTTGACATGTTGTCGAAAGATCGTGTGAAATCTGTACCAATGCCTCATGTCACACACAGATGCTAAAGTGGGGAAAATGTTAACAAGAATTTTAACTATGTTGACTGAAGACAGTGGAGAACATTGGCAAAGGAACATAAAATTTAAATTTTTTTCATACATATAAAATATACCAAAAATAAAAAAATTTAAAACTGAAAAAATCAACTTTTTTCTTAAAAAATGGAAACCAAAAAAAAACAATTTAAATAACCTATCCAATTTAGAATTAAATAAAATTGAAAATAAATTTTCACAAAATAAATATTATGAAATATATTTACGAACAAAAAATTTTAATTTAGAATAAAAAGATTTAAAATCTTATTCTAAAAATTTATTGTGGTTAATAGATAATTGCACATTTGAATCATATAAAAATAAAATAAAAGAACAACATGAAAATCTAAATAATAGAATTATTTTTTAATTACTCGAAAATAGATGAAAATCTAAGTGTGGAAATATATAAATTTTATCAAGGAAAATTAATAAAATTTTAAAATAAACCTCAATAATTAATTTTTAATAATTTTTTAATTATAATTATTTTTTTAATAATTTTTTTTTCTAAAAAATTGTTGAAAAATGGTATTGTGAAAAATCTATTAATACAAAAATAAAAGTCATCATAAAAAAAATAGTCAACGATTTCAACGAAAAAAGAACGAGTAAAAACAACGACAACGAAGTCGTCGAAAAAAACAACAATTTTAACGTAACAACAACGAAAACGACTAAAAATCAACGATATCTACTAATACAAACAATGGCCTAAAAAATAAAACAACAACTGAAAAACGATTAAAAATAACAATAACATCAATAAAAAAACGACTGAAAATAAAAATCTAAATATTCAAAACATTCAAGAAAAATATCCATCTTTTTTCTAAAAACAGGAGGAGATATTCAATCAGCTATAACTAATAATAAATTCCTTAACAAATTTACAACAGGAAAATACCCAGGAGAATTACATTTAAAATCTTTAAATCCTTTAAACAAAAAAAATCCAGTTCACAATTTTACTGAACCTGGAACTCATGTTGATAAACTAAATTGACAATCAAGATTTATCAATTCTCTCAATTCCAAAACCAGATTCAATTCCAATAAATCGAGTTGCTCAAGCAGCAATGAACCATGATGTTAAATATATGTCAACAGATTTAAAAGATAGACATGTAGAAGTAGAAATTATTCATGAAATGAACAATATTCAAAATCCAACTCCAAAAGAAAAACTTAAAAGAGCAATTGTAAAATTAATTATGAAGAGAAAGGTCGCTTTAGGATTAGGATTAGAAAGATCTGCGAAGACTCTCGCTAATGAAAAACTCTATGAAAAAACAAAAATTCTCAATCCTGAAAAATCAAAAACACTTGCAAATGAACTTCATAAAGAATTTAGAAAAACTAAAAATTTCCTAAAAGTTAAAGTAATAATAAAGATGATATGTGGTCTCAGATTTAACTTTTGTTCCTGGAGAAAAAGATTATAAAATAATTCTAACAGTTATAGATTTATGTACTCGTTTTGCTTTTGCAGTTCCTTTAAAAAATAAAACAGGTCAATCAATTAAAAATACTTTCGATAAAATATTTGAAGATTCTAAGAGAGTCCCAGAAAAATTATGGGTTGATAAAGGAACAGAATTTTATAATAAAATATTTGAAGAATTTTGTGATGATAATGAAATAGAAAATTATTCAAATAAAAATGAATTGACTATTTTTTGACCTTAACGAGAAAAGTAAATAAACACACCGAAGGTGCTGGAGTCGAAGACTCGTTTTCCCAACTCAAAATTTTCCAAACTTAAAATTTTTTTTTAATATAAAAATTTCTAAAAATTTTTTACAATTTTATTTTTAAAAAATGATAGAAATAGTGGAATTCTTTAGTAAATATGGTATAAATACAACTTCAAAATTTGATTTAATTAATATTGCAAAAGATTTAGATATGCCTTTAAAAGTTTTCATGAAAGATGTAGAAATTACATTAAAGCATATTAATTCTGATATTCCTTTAATAATTGAATGTCAAAATTTGAAAGAAGAAGGAATCCATTGGCTTGGATATTATAATTGTGTTTATTTTGACTCTTACGGTTTACCTCCTTCTTCAAGTATGTTACTTGAAAGTACAGAAGTATGTAAATGAACTATAGTATTCAATAAATTAGATTTTCAAAGTGAAATAAATTTGTTGTATAGTGGACAATTAACTTAATATGTTTTATATCAAATTTATTAAGAAGTTCCATTCAATAATTATTGTTCGTGTAAGCAAGATGAGAAATTTATAGAAATTTTAGAAGAGTTATAAATGTTATTTTAGAAAAATTAAAAGAATTTAAAATATTAAATTTTATTTTAAAAAATGCATGCTTCGCACACTGAAAGTGTTAGAGTCAAAGACTCGCTTTTGAAACCAAAGGTTTCGTCTCGATTTAAGATTGTAAAAACAAATACATTATTAGAGTTTTTATGTAAATATGGAATTAATTCAACAATAAATTTTGATTTAATTGATATTGCTGAAGGCTTAGATAAGTTTTAATGCGGGATGAACTAACTGAAAAAAGAATAAAATCTGAAGTTTATTAATTATTAACTATCACAATACAAATCAAAAAGGAGTTCATTGGGTTGGTTATTATGCTGGATACTATTTTGATTCTTAGGCTTACCACCATTTGAAGATTTAGAAAAACATGTTAAAGAAAATAATAAATATGATTTTCAATCTGAAACAGATTTAGAATATTGTGGACAATTATCTTTATATGTTTTATTACAACTATATATGAGCGAAGCTCATGAGCCAAAAGCGAATATTAACAAAAAAATGTGAGGAAAATTTCAGAAGAAATAGAATATTTTATTTTTGAAAAGTTAAAATTAAAAATAAAAAAATATGGGTGATAAAGTTTTTGTTAATATTGCTGAAAATGGGGAATATAGTTATACTAAAACTAAACCACCAATTTATTATGATGATAATGATAAAGAAGAAATAAACGAAATAAATTTAAAAATTAAAAATATTCAAAATGACTCAGAAAAATTTTTTTTAAATGTTACTGGAGATTCAATGAAAGGAGTTTTAAATATGAATAATAAAAAAGATAATAAATATTCCAAATCCTACTGAAGATAATGATGTTGTAAATAAAAATTATATAGATGATAAATTAAATATAATAAGAAGTAAAAAAATAATTAATGTAAATGATAAAACAATTAATATTAAAAAAATTTGAAAATGACCTAAATAAATTAAATATAAAAATTAAAAATATAGAATAAGAATTCCATGATGAAAAACTAAAATTGAAAAAATATATTTCAAAACTAAAAATCTTTTATGCAGAAGACGATTATAAAACAATAAATTAAACATTTAGACCAAATATTTGGCTTTCATTTTGGAAATCACCAATGTCAAAAAGTATAAATGTTTCTCGTCTAAATATCATTGCAAATAATGATGGATATTTATTTGGAAATATTTCTAATTCTTTAACTGAACCTTTTACAATAATATTAGTTGCAGAAAAAATTAACTATAAAAAAGATGATATTATAAATTTTGGAACAGAAAATAAATATCATGTTTTTGGTTGGTATAATAATAATAGGAATTAGTTTTTGTTAATGGAAAATCAATAGGACGAACAGAAGTAACAGAATCTAAATTCACTACCGATTAAATATTTTTTAAATGTACTAAATCACTTACTTTTCCAACACATTCACATTTTTTCTATAATTCAGAAGAAGAATATTCAACAATATTTCCATCAAGTAGTAAGTATGAATTTCAATTTAATTCAAAAAATAAAAAAATTTATGAAATCATGATTTTTAAAAGAAATATATTTAAAAGTGAAATGGAAGAGATTGAAATTTTTATGAAAAGTTTTATCCAGATATACGCTACAACGCAGCGTTCTGAGATTTTGTCTCAATTCCTTACAATGTATAATATTAAAAAAATCTTTACATTGTTTTTCAAAATTCATATTAAAAATGGAAATTGAACCAACTGTCCTTTTGAAAAACTTTATCCAAATTTAGAAAGTAATGAAAATAAGAGAAGATTTTTTCAAAGAAGATCTTTCATATTTATTTATGAAGATTCTAATCCTTTAATAGATCAATTAGAAAAATTAAAAATTTTATGAATGAAAATAAAGTTTTAGAAGACTTATTAACACATTATAAAAAATTAAAATTTATGTATACTAAAATATATTCTCATTTAAAATTAGGAAGTATGTGTATAACAGGAATTGTTGGAATTGGATATGCAATAATGACAAGTGTTTCTACTTTAGGAACTGGATTAGTTTATATTCCAATTGATACTTCAATTTTTACTGCATTAGATTTATTTATTACTGAAACAATTAGTAAAAATATTACAAGTAAAAGAAAAAAATTTTATACAGAAATTTGTGAATCAATTGAAAATTCAATTAACAAATTTTATATTTTTCAAATGAAAGCTTTAGGTGATAAAATTATAACTAACGAAGAAAATGAACAAGCAAAAATAATTATTAATGAATGTTAAGACAATATTAAAAAAAAATTAAGGAAAATAAAATTGTTGAAAAAATAAATAATGAATCAAAAAGTGAACTTAAAAAAGAATTGAAAAAAGAGTATTGAGAAACACTGAAAAATATTAATACAAAAATTAATTAAATTTTTTTAAAAAAATGAGTGAATTATTTAATAAAAAATTATTTGAATTAAGTAAAATTTTATATTTATTAGAAATGTTTCCTATCTTAAAAAATATTGAAATTAACTCCCATATGAATTTTTAGAAATGGGAATATTAATTTTTTAAAAATAATAATTTTTTATATTTTTTTCTCAAAAATGGATGCAAATCAAGATTCAATTAATCTCAAGAAAAGAATAACAGGATTACAAAAATTAATAGAAGTACAAAATAAACTCTAAATCAATCAATTAAATCAATGGAAAGAAGAAAGAGGAATTCAACAAGATTTAACAATTTTTCATAAACCAGTTACTGATACAGTTAATAAATCTGAACAGGAAATAAAAATTTGACGAGACGTAAAAGAAGAATCTGCTTCAGAAAAATTAGATAAAAATACTTTTAGTATAATTGAGGAAGAAAATCTTTTCAAAAAAATGATTGATCAATATCCACAATATAAAAATATTAATTTTGAAAACTTTTTTATTTTAATGCTGATTTACCATTCATAATAAAACCGTCAATTGAAAAAATATTTTAACAATAAATAAAGTTTCTCTTGAGTTATTTAAAATTGGTAATGAAATTAATTTTAGAAAAAAAATAACCAATGTCAGAAATATTATCAGAAGGTTCAAAATCATGAATTGAAGGTGTAGATTATGGTAATATTTTTTATGATAACTGGACAAGAGATTATAGTTTAAAAGATTTGAGCAATTATGTATATCTAATAAACTATATTAAAGGATCTATAAAACAATATATTAGAAATATTCAAAATAAAATTAATGAATTAGAAAATATAAAAATCGAAGGTAAAGAATATAAAATTTACAAACCAAAACATACTCTTGCTCAATTTATAACTTTGCACAAATATTTATCTGCTAAAAAAAGCAGAACATAATAATCTTGGTCATTAAATTTTAAAAAAATTAAAAAAACAAAATTAAATTAAACCAAAGGATCACGAAAAATTTTTGTTTTGATTTGAATGATCAACCAAAAAATAATGTTTAAGTGGAGCAATTATAACTTTACATATTATAAAAGATTAAGATTTTAAAGAAAAAATAAATGTTGTTTTATTGCAAGAGCAAATTATAAAAATAAAATAAAAAGAAGGAAAATTTTTTAATATTGAAACAAAAGTAAAAAGTAATTTGAAATAGATTTTTTGAAATTTTCTTTTTTATATTTTAATAATTTTTATATTTTAAGAAAATGGTGTTAAAATATTTTAAATTTTTTCATCATATGTTAATGAATTATTAGTTAAATATATTTGTTCATTTTTATAATTATTTTCATTCTTCTGCATAAACCAAATAATAATTTATAAGCATTTCTAAACTCTTGTTTAACAGGTAAATCTGGTAGTAATAATTTTTTTGGTGGTAATATTTTACATTTCATAATTCCAAGGTAATTACGCCTAGCTTTGTCATTAGGAATGACACCATTTTTAAAATATTCTTCTGGAGTAATATTAAATTTTATTGAGTGTCCAACTGGATATTTATCATATTTATTTACACTTGGATATAGTGAAACAAAATCTACATATTTAACTTTAGAGTGTGGGTGATTCTCAAACAACTCGTTCCAAAATAAATTTATAGGTTCAGTTCTTCCTCCAAAAAATGCTTCCTCTGGTTTTAATTTAGAATGTGTTGCATCGAGTTTTAAATTTTTAAATTCAGAATTTTCTAAAAGTTTTTCGTATTCACATTCCAATGTTTCTACAAATTGTAAATTTAAATTAAAATCTTTATAATAGTTTATAATTTTATTTTTTTTCTAAAGTTCTATTATATAATTCTTCCATTGTTTTATATCCTTTTTTACATATTTTTTTTATCATAACATTTTGGACAACCATGAAAATAGCAACCATTAAATTCATAGATATAATGAATTTTAGTTTTTGTATCATAATAATAACTACCCGCTTTATAATGTTTATTATTAACATTACCGTAGATACTCGAATATAAGTCGAGGTTTTTTTCTATAAAATTTGATGAAAAAAAGGGGTCGACTTATATAAAAGTCATAGCAGTTTTAACCAATGTAATGGCTGTATTTATGCAATATATCACGTTGTGTTCATAATTGAATACTGGTTATCATTTATGATTCGTTTTTTTCCAGTTTTTCTCAGCATCACGCATGATAAATTTATTTCAAATTTCTCACAGCTTTTTTTAGCATGTCGCACCCAACTCGCCTATATATAGCCCGTGTCACCTGTCACAATTATGAAATTCAGTCATTCTACACCCACAAAATGCCAGAACATAAACGAAAACGATGTGCGTATGATGCTTCCTTTAAACTTAGTGATCAAATATGCGGAAAATGAGAACAACAACAGCAAAGCAGCAAGAGAATTTGACATCTCTGAAAAAATAGTCAGAGATTGGCGCAAAGAGGAAACTACCCAGACATATTTTTTTGACTTATATCAGAGTCATACGGTTTTTCACAGAATTTCCCATTTTCTCCCTCGACTTATACACGAGGTCGGCTTATATTCGAGTATCTACGATAATTATTTTATTCTCCCTCTTTTTGCATGTTGAATATTTTGATTTATTTAATCTTGGAATTCCAATTTCTTTATCATTTATCAAAAACAAAAATATTTATGTACAAACTTGAGCTATTGTTATATATTGAAAAGGATCCATATTAATTTTTTTATCAACAACTTTGTTATTAAAACCTTTGGTTGCTTTTGAAATATTTTGTGCCTCTGGCAAAGCTACGCTTATATTTAAAAATAAATCTCTATAAATTGAACAACCTTTTACTAAAATCATAACATCAGTTAAACAGTAATAAAACATTTGAATTGGAAAATTAAATATTTCATTATTTTTTATTTTTTCATCATGCCATTGTTTTAATAATTTTTTTTCTTTTGAATTTTCACTCATATAATTATAACCATAATATTCAAAATTTGGATAAACAACATTATAATTTTGATTTTCTTTTGTATCGAAATAATGTAAAAAAATCATAACCTTTTGCATAATGAGCTATAAAACTATATTGTTTGAAATCTTCACTAATGAAAAATTTACAGAAGATATCAATAAAAGAGTGAATTTTCAATCGTAACATCTTTTAAAAATTCAATATTATTTTGAATATTTTCAATTGTTAAATTTTCTTATTCTAATTTAATTTTAAAATATGAAATTGTGCTTATTTGTATTTTAAAATATTTTCTTTCAGTATCATAAGCTATTGCATAATTCATTTCAAGATAACCTGCATTTTCTTGAGTAGATTCAAAATCAAAAAATAAATATTTATTACTTTGTTTAAAATTTCCTTCATTA
>JBBMKC010245549.1:0-10626 GCA_037834085.1 Bipalium vagum
ATTATTAATTATTATTATTAATTATTATTATTAATTATTATTATTAATTATTATTATTATTAATTATTATTATTAATAGTAGTAGTATCATATCTATCGGAAGAAATAGCCATGATATTATAGTTTTTCTATTGGCCTATATTATTTGTTGTAAATCATGTTTCCTAAAATAGAATTAAATATATCAAAAATTCTCCTTTGTTTTCTTTTTAACATTAGATATAATTAAAATTCCATTATATTATTAAATTGATATTAGATTTTTTATTTTCGATTTTTAAAAATATCTGCACTTTTATGTTAATTGAAAATATTTTTCTCCACAAAATGAAATTGTAGCGTCTCTTTTCCTTTGAAAATATTCATTAAAATATATATTTGCTTTTTTTTGGAAAAAATATCTAATACTAATATTTCCAATAATCTCTTTTTTAATTAAGAAATATTTATTATTCAAAGCTAACAAAATGCAAATTGGTTGATTTTTTCTTTCCTTTGAAATTTAATTCTAAATTTTAGAAAATTAACCCAACGAATTTTTTAATGTTTTCTCTTGAATTTCAGTTTTTTAAATTGTCTTTTAACGGTTTTCTTCATTTATGAAACATTAAACGTTTTTGACAAAAGATTCAGAAGTAAAATTAATATTAATTTTATTCATTTTTTAAAAAATTAATACTTAATTATTATATATATATATTATTAATATCATATTATTTATAATTTTATTATTATTATTGGATTTTCAAATTAACCTTAGATTAATATTTAGACTTAGAATTAGAAAAGTCTTCGAATAATTTTGAAAACAGTACCGGAAAATCCAACCTAAACAATTCAACTAAATGTTCAGATGAAAACCTATCTGAAAAACAAAAGGAACCATCTGACGGAAATGACGGAAAACCAAAGGAAAATATTTCAGAAATATCACCATCACTTCTTGAACCAGAGATCTCACTAGAAATGTCAGCAGTGGAATCAGAAAAGGACAGTTCACACGGGCCCCAAAATGCTATCTAAATATGGTTGTGGTTGTGGTTGTGGTTGTTTTCGTCATTGACTGTAACAGTGATATATTTCAAGACTTTCTCCTTGTTGTTGTAAAATATATTTACTACATATTATCTAGATTTACTTATGGAATTGTATTGCATTATATTTTTCATGTTTTCAACCGAACTTATTGTAATTTTGAGCTATTTGGATAATCATAATAGTGTGATTATTTTTATCGTTTCTTTCTATTATAAAAACGCCTACTGGTCAAATGTGATTTTCCATAATTATTGATCTCACTTAGTAATGTTTTATTTGAAATCATATGATTTATTTAGATTTTCTTCGCATTAGCACGTTTATTTCAAATAAAGTTATCGCATTATCTTTTTATTTATTCTTTTTTCAATAATAATTGTCATTGATGAAAATTCAATGTTGTTCTGATTCCAATCATTATTATTTATTTGTATCAAAATATAAAATCAGTTTTTCTTCCACTTGAACTTGTAAGGACCTGAAAATGAATGTAGAACTGGAAGGTACATTTTAATATCACTACAATTTAAATAATATATTCTAAATTAATTTAATATTTTAATAAGCAAAATATTATACATGGTGCGATAAAAGTTTGGAAACTCTTGAAATTAATATAATTTGACGATTATAATTATAAAAAATGAATGTATTATAAGATAAAGTAATATATAAACTTTTATTTATACGAAGTCATTTTCACAATGTCCTCCAATAGAATCGATACAAGCTTGAAAACAATGAGTAAAAAGTAGAAAAATAATATAAAACAACAATGTTAAAAGATTACAATAGTAAACCAAAAATATGTTTTAAAAATTTTCAGTAAGGATTATGGTTTGGAGACACGTTGCTAGCTTTCGGATAAGATTATTCTCAATTACATTTTAAGTTTTTTTCGATTAAAATTCTTGATTTTATTCCATTTCAATAAATCGGATTATTACTGTGATTGATAATAATCATTCTTTACAATTTCTGCCGTGACTCGAAAATATTATTTTAATTATAAGACATTAAACTACTTTGATTGTTGTATTCTTTTTTCTAAAATAAAGTGTTACTTCAATTATTTTGATTCACGAACATGTTAATTACTAAGTGATGAGTCAGTATAAATCTTAAGGTTAATGTTGCCCATTTATATAAAAGTAACAAAATATTCAATTTTAAAACTATGATTTATATTTCAATACTACTACGCGAAATTGAAAAACTTATAAAAATGAGTTTTTTAAGATTAGAAATTATTTGAGAATGATAGAATGTCGGCTTTTCATTTTCTTCAATGAAAATATTTCATAAATGCACTTTTAAATCTTATTTATTCGTATTAAGTATTAAATTTTAAATTGTAGTACATTTTATAGTAAATATCGTGCACCAGTGAGCACATTGTTATGTAAAATTTTATTAAACACCTAATTTTAAAATGTAAATTTTATTAATTAATATCAGGAGTACCCATAAGTAATGCTGCTTTAATCAGGTGTAAAAATCTATATTTTAAAAACACCAACATTCAATCAACAAAGTAGTTACAATCGTTTTCATACCCTTCTTCCACCTGCTTATCAAAATTCCAATCCCAATTTTTTTTAAAAATGGATTTTGGATTTAAAGTACTCCAGCAAGGTATTTTTTACATCATCCTAAGATTTTTAAATTTTCCATTTGAAAATTGATATAATGATCGAAGAGGTGAAAATCAGATAATGCATATATTTTTTTAATTTTTAAATTTCTCAAAATAACGAATTAACGATTTAATACATAGCTAAAACTAATTATTAGATTGAGGCTTAAGTTCTGCAGCACTTACAAAATATTTCAAATTACTACTAAATCATATATCAAATGGATTTGTTTAATACATTAAATTCAATAATAATATAATGTTTCATATTTAAATTTTAATGACATATTTTTAATGTTGAAATTTAATTTTTATATATTTCAGATGTCATTGAAAAGAAATTATCTTCGAGTTCTGTTTTTGTATTGTTTCAAGCGACAACTTTCTACCAGGGAGGCTACTAAGGAAATTTGCGATGATGAAGGTGAAAATGTCGTCCACTATACAAAAATTTCTCGTTGGTACAAGAAATTTGACACTGGTGATGTTAGTTTGAAAGATTATGCTTGTTCTGGTCGACCATTGGGTTTGAATGATGAAGACTTGGTTGAACAGCAACCAACGTCAAATTGTCGTGATTTGGGAACAATAATTGGTGTCGAACACAAAACTGTTTTGCGACATATAAACAAACTGCATTATGTTTATAAGAAGTCTCGTCCAGACCCACATGAACTCACCAAAGCACAAGCCAATCGACTCTTGGAAATTTGTCATAAGTTATTGGTAAACTCTTCGGACGATAAATTCTGTAGGCGCATTGTCACGTCTGATAATAAATAGGTTACATAATAAATCAAAATCGACAAAAGCAATTGATTCCAAACGGTCAGACTACTCCTTCAGTTCCAAGGCAAAATCGGTTTGGTAAGAAATTTATAATCTGTATCTGGTAGAATTTTAAAGGTGTCCTTCATTTTGAGCTTATTCTTAAAGTACATGCCGATATGTACTGCCAACTAGACCAAGTTTACGAGAAATTTAAAGAGAAGTTCCCGGTAATCATTAGGCGAAAATTAGTTCTATTCCAACAGGAAAATGCCAAACCTCGCAGATCAAAGCAGACGCAGAAAAAGTTCCAAGAATTTGAAGGGTTAAGATTCTTCCGCCTCAGCTTTATAGTCCACATGCCGCATCATCTGACTATGGGGTCTTCTGATCCACACAGCACTTCTTGAGATTTCAAAGATGCAAGTCATTTGATGAAGTTGAAGAAACGTGCAAAGAATTCTACAACTCAAAGCCCCAAGAATGGTACTTTAATCAGATCCGGATGCTTGCTAATTGGTGACAGAAAATTTTTGACAATGATAGTCTTTATTTCGATGATTAGTTTCCATTATTTTTTTGCGAAAAATAAATTGTAATACATTTTTCAAAGCTTGTTGTCTTTTTAAGTGTTACAGAACTTATGCCCAAACCTAAAATTAATAATAATTATATGAAGCTTGTAAATCCTGTAAATTTTACATCTTCTGATAAAAAAATTAATAGTACTTCTAACCATTATCTCATAATTTACAATTTCTGTTCAAATATAGATGTTAAATATTAGTGAATTTGGATATATAAACGAAATTTTTTATCACACATTTTGATTTTATTGGTTATTTTCAATTCCAAACTTGAAACATTTTTGGAATGATGCCAATGAAAAGAAAATTTTTTCGATGTGATCTTTAATAAAGTATTAACCTATCATTGGTAAGTTTGATTAACAATTATTAAAGAAACATTATCCTAGTCATGCGTGCCCCGTTTTGCATTAAAAAGAAAGTTAGATTAAATTTGTTTTAAAATTCTAAAAAAACCAATTACAAAGATTTTTCAAAAAATTGTTTCACTGAACACTTCAAAACTCAACAAAAATCTTTTATTTAGAAAAATGCAGTAATATTTATGAGATACGAGCTATTTCTTCCCCGTAACTTTTATTTTCACCGGCGGCATCCATTTTAAGCAAGATTTGTCGATTTGAATTGGCTTTTTGTTGCTGAAGTTTTCTAAGTAAAGCACTAACGACTTGCGACTGATTTGAAGCTCCTTTCCGTGCCTATGATAGTACTTCATCAAATTATGACTCTCCAGAACGCTTTTTATGTCATCAATCGATATGCAGGTTACATTACTGAAAAAAAATTGATCAAGTACGATGATCATGGTATTGATGTGGACGATACAGTTCCACAAACACTTTTCAAAAACAATGATAATAATCTACTACCTGATGTCCTCGATGTTACTGTTCGGATTGTCGAGTAGATAAGAAAATATTACGTATTCCCAATAGCTCCGATAACTCAGCCAGCCGAGGTCTGACAAAGGTTTTTCGGGACTACCAATCATTTTTTCGATTTTGGCAAGTTCGTAACCTAGGCAACAGTAGTATAACAAATATTTCTCAAGTTTTTTTATTATTTCGTTACAAAATAATTTGAAATACATATCAGATATTGATTACCATAGAGATTCAATTTTGACAAAAAATCGAGTTTCCTTGTAGTTATCGATTAAATAGAAATGAAATCAATAATTGTAAAGAAATGTAAAAAAATAACTTAATAATTTCAAGCCAAACAACAAATCCGACGATTTCCTTTTTAAATTTTCTGTTTTATTCACATTTAAAACAATACAGCAGGGGAAACAGAACACAAGTTAAAATATAAAAAAATAATAACAATGACTCTTACTAAATGAGATAAGAAATTTTCCATAACCCTTCCTTTGGAAAGGAGGCAAAGTCAGGATGCAAGCCAAATTATAATTATCGATGGAGATTTTCTCCTTAATAATCAATATTTACATTATATCGCCAAAAGAGAATAAATATGTACCTTTGAAAAATAACCAACCAAGTGACAGCCCTCCCTGTCAACCTCACACAACACGTAAAACATAAATGGAGCCACATCGTAATACAGGGTCTTGTGGTCTAAAAACAGTTTTGCCAGCAAACAGAGATTTTGACAGTAAAGCTGAAAAACGATATTTAAGTTTCAAAACACATTTAGCGACAAATTGACATTTATAAATGAATAAAATGTAATACAATTAAACACTTAAAAGGCACAGTCATAGTTCCATTGTAATTAGGAATATAATCAAAACCGGGACGAAAATCATTGATTGTTCTGACAAACTAACCACAGAAAAGTTATCTCAAAATTATTATTTCTTTTCAATATTTTAGAGTCCATTTTCTAAGAATTGAATACTACTTATTATTGCATAGGCTTCTGAGAAAAATTGTGGAATCTAATATTCGAAATAAACAACAAAACCAAAAAAATATTTTTTTACAAAAAATAATTGTCTTAAAAGTCTTTTTTTTTTATTTGACCGAAACGATTTTTGAATCCAGATATCAATACTTGAAATTTTGCAGTAGTTATTTCAGGGGACGAAAAATTCTCAAGTCATTTCAATATGGACTATGTGGAATTAATTATATATTTTTAGTGGCTATGAAATTGAAGATTTAACACCGGATGAATACCCGCGTTGTCATCTGAAGAATAATTATTGAAAATCAGAAGTGATGAGCAAACAACTACATGCCACTCAGCATTGACAATTCTTTATGAACAGTGTGTAAACATAGCTCTTTGATGGTGCTTCTTTCCCAAAGTCTATAAAAGTTGACCAAGAGGTAAGGCAACAATTGAAATCATTGAATGATAATTTTCCTGTGAAATACTGTTGCCTGTCATAATATATATTTAAGGCCATTAGTTAAAAATTTTTATTTTTAAAATTTTTTAAAAAAATAAATCAGTTTTAGGAAATCAAATCAATAATTACATTATCAACATATAGGGAGTTTTTCAGGTCATTTTTAAATTTTCTTATTCAATTTTTAATTTTAATAAATTTTAAAAACGGAACAAGTTGTGAGGCCATAAGCTATATTTATATAAGTACAAAACCAAATCAAAATTTCTATCTTGTTACAACAGAAAAATATTCTATAGAAATCAGATTTTATATTTTTGTAGTTCTTCATTGTTGGAGCATTATATAAAAGTTTCCATTTAAAAGCCATATTCTTACTCGGTTTCAAGAATGACGAATGTGGTAGGGCGAAAAAGTGTGACCTGAACATAATTCAATAATACCAAAATCTCTATCATAAATTTAATGATTTAAAGGTTTCAGTTTTGACTTGAGCATTTCAAAACTCCATCTTTATTTATTAAAGCACAAACAGAAATGTTACATATTCTGAATCCCGAAATAATTTGTTTCCCATATGTTCAAGTGCGAGATCTGTCGTTTTACATCTCTTAGAGATGTTGAAACCCACAAATATTACAGAACATTGATTGATTTTAGAAATTAGATAAAAATTACAATTTAATTGTCTTCGATTGATTTCTCGAAATTTCTTTTTATTAAAATAAAACTTACATCTTTGATTCTGTAAATGTAACTGACCAAATTTTCAAGAATCGAGTTGCTTTAATATATTTTGTTTTCTACTTCTTTCGAGAACCTTCTTTTAGGTTATGATGATAACAATTTTTTTGCAAAAATTTTTAATTAAATGTATTGTGTGAAACTTCACATTAAACATGGAAGCTAATTGATACATGGGATAACCATTAAGAAAGGATTGGATTATTAACTTTAAAATTTCATCTGTAAGGAAAATTGTAACAATATTTTACTTTTAAAATGTGTAAATCTTTTTGTGTGGTATTTTGGTAAGTTAGAGAATTGTAATTATCAAAGCGATTAACTGCTTATTAATAAGTTTAAACATTAGTGTAAGAATTTAAGAATTGAATTATAAAATTTTAAAAATGATCCTGTAAATAAGAAAATTGTATCAATAAGTTTAAAATATAAAGAATTGATAATATAATTATGTTTTAATTTGTATAATCATATTCTTTATAATATAAATCTTAAACTTCTTTTTATTAATAATAATCATTGTGATTTTTGCATTTCTCCTTTTCTAGTTCAAAATAATATATTCCAGTTTGTTTCACATGATCTTTTACTATTTTTTTTAAAATTTCATCCGAAATAGTTTTATTATCAGACCATCCTACCTTCATCTCATTGCCATCCAATTCAAACACAGAGAGATTACCATTACGATAAATCTCTTTTCCCGGAGGTTGTCGCTGCTGACATTGGGTTTGGTGAAAAATAAAAGAATCTTCCAACTTCATATATTTTAAGCAGTATTCGCATATGTACAATTTTCGAAGTCTTCGGTACTCCTCGGGATATGGTGAAAAGTACCACGTATCGATTTCATAGTAACCGAATCGAATTGTTTCAATATATTTAACTCTAGTAAACTAAGAAAAAGAAAATTATTTTTTTCAGTAAAATTAGAAATTATACCATAAACAAATATTTTTATTATTCTTACTAATGTACAGTGAGTTTTACAATTTTGCTGATTTAAAATATCTACACCAATTTAAATATATATAATATATCGTTTTTTGTTTAAAACACAGAAACAATTTAAATTACTCTTATATATATATATATATATATATAGATAGATAGATAGATAGATAGATAGATAGATTATTACAAGTAGATCTGCAACCAAACGTTATAAAAAGTTACCCTAACAAACTAGAAAAATGATTTATAAATTTTTAAATAAAGAATTTGTAGATTTTGCACTTGTTACTTTAGGCTGATAATATGTCCTTAAAAATATTAAAAATTATTATCATTGTATGTATTAGGTAACAAAAAAATATGTACTTAAGTAATTACTTTATAACAAGAAAACAACTTACAGCTTGGTGTTCTTTTTCAAGTTTCTCGGTTATTGAATCCATAGGAGCGTCATCCTAAAAATATATACTAAATATATATACATAAAATATAAAATATCTTACAATTGAGCGACCCCTATAGCTTTCATTTATTTTTCGTTTTTGGTGTCTTGTGAGCCTTCCATCGCTGCATTCAGGTGTAAATGACAATAAATTTGATGTTGATTCTTCCTTAATGTCAAATCTAGAGCTTGCGTCAATATTAATTTGTGACACCCATTCGTCAAGTCGACGATCATCTGAATATGTTTAAGCATAAAAATATTAAATAAAATTAAGGACTTTAATATTATTCCTCATTGCTTATTTTTTTCTAAAAATAAACATTGATAGCGAAAAATAAAAATTGTTCAAAGTAGAATTGTAATAAAATTATTTTTAAACATAAAATTGAAAATTTTTATAAGTAAAACACTTTGACTTACGTCCATGATAATGAACAAAATATTCATATTGATTTGGCGATATCATTCTACTTTCAATAATAGTTGCTTTACCTAATTTTTTAATTGAAAGTAATTAATTGTTAAAGTATTTTTAAATAATCTAACACATTGTATCATCTTTTTTCTTCACAATATAATTTTCATTTATTACAATTTCATTTGGATTACGATTCATAATTAAAGATTTTATAATTTTAAATATTTTAACATTTAAATAAAATTTTAAATTTTGAAATCTTAGTAATAACGAATAAATAAACAAAAGGTATTTAATTACAATAATTTTTTGTTTAAAAATATATATTCAGTAAAATTTTGTCTTTTAATAATATAACAAATTTAACAAAAGTTTTGATATAAATTAAAATTTATTTCCATGAATGGTTTAATAGATTTTAATAATAAAAATATTATTTTCAACTATGATTTTTTGAAAAATTATATACTAATTATAAATAAATAAAATTAAACGCGCATCCAAAATTGTGAATTTACTATGAAACTTAAATTTAAAATTAAAATGTTATTGACCAATTTTAATCAAAATAAGAGAAATATGTACAGAATGTTTTGAGACTGTGTCTAAATATAACTAATTATTGTTGTAGATACATAATAATTATTGAAGATTTTGTTGATGATTGAGAACTTATCTTCCTTTTGTTATATCCGAGCACCAAATTTATTTTCTCTTCATTATATGTTTGTAATACCTAAGAGCTTACTAACATTTCTGTCCTCAAAGGCTATAACTTAATTCACCATATAGGATTTGTTTGATGATCAACATACGTCCTGCTTTGGCACTGACACTAAACCTTTTCAAAACCAGGAAAATCTATTACAGCAGAAACATACTGTACTGATATCATCAAGTTGCTCGCTATTAAGCAGTCGAGATTGGTTAATTGAGACAAACCAATTCTCTTTCAAGACAACGCTCGACCATATGTTGTCAAAGCCACGCTGCTTTAACTGCAGAAGTTGGAAATGAAAACTCTCTGCCACTCTCTGTATTCACCAGATCTTCCACCAACTGATTATCATTTCTTCCGAGCTTTGGATCATTTCTTGGTTGGAAAAATATTCAATATAGATGCGACTGCTGAGTTACCATTAAGATGGCAGAACTCTGCTCATAGTTTTGGTGATTATTTTGAATAAATATATCGTTTTTTGCTTTTGTTATTTTAAATCAAAATTTTGATTAAAAATCCGACTTTTCATACTCAATGACCTAATAGTATGATTTTTACATTTTTAATAAGACTCATTTTGTTGCACAAAAACGACTAGCGTATTAAGTCTAGTAATGATAAGAACGAATAGTACGGTGTAGAAGAGAGATATAATCTTGACGGTGAAGTTTAGTTCATGTTAATTCTAAGTTTTTTATATATTGAAAGAGGAAAGATATAACAGAAAAATACTTGATGAAAATATATCATATCTAGTAATGATATTGATACTTCTGGCAAGTTTTTCAATTAGTTTAGTTTACTATTGTTAAGTTTTTTTAAAAGACCTAAAAAGATAATTTATTATGAAAATTAAAATGGTTATTAATATTTAATCGGGTTAAGAATATCGATGGTGGACTTTTTATGTTTATTGGATTAAGAATATCGATAGTGGTCTTTTTAGGAACTTAACATAAAATATATGCAAATTCAGAAGGATTTAGTGCGCGTAC
>JBBMKC010245560.1:0-10626 GCA_037834085.1 Bipalium vagum
AATAATAATAATAATAATAATAATAATAATAATAATAATAATAATAATAATAATAATAATAATAATCAAAATAATAAAACTATTAATAGTATTGCATAGAAGAAGATGACTTGTACACTTTTCAAGTTCAAGATCTTGGATCAATAAGTGTTGAGTGTCATATTTTGATTTACTGTTCTCAGATCAAAGTATTTCAGATGGAATGTCATACGAACTTATAATTTGTTGATCTCTCATTGGCCGTCTCACAGTCAACTTTATTTGCTGTTGATAACAGTTGTTACATATTTGTTTTACCTTACCAGACTGTCATTCTGTCTCGCATTTCTCGCTTCGTTTTATGACGCCAAGTGGTGGTACCAATTCCTCCACCACAGATCCCACCCTGAACGCGTACGTCATTGGGATCCTGCTTGGAATTCTTGTTCTGACAACCGTTTTGGGAAATATGCTTGTGATAGTCTCAGTAATTATTGATCGCACTCTTAGAAGTATAACCAATTTCTTTATAGTATCATTGGCATGTGCAGATTTATTGATGGGACTGATTGTTATGCCCTTTTCTGCATATTCCGAGCTCAGTCCCGGCTATTGGCATTTCGGATACCAATGGTGTGACATGTGGCACGCATTTGACGTGCTGAGCTCGACCGCCAGCATCCTCAATCTGTGCATGATTGCCGTTGAGCGTTATTGGGCCACGGAAAACCCTATAACGTATGGTTCGAGAATGAGTCGTCGACGTTGTCTATTTATGATTGCCATCGTGTGGATGTGTTCTTCGTTGATATCCTTTCCCGCTATTCTCTGGTGGCACGTTATGGAAACGCAAAAGAACTTGACTCGAAACGCGTCCATAGACCGATCAACATTATGTGAATTTCCGGATGATCGAGCTTACCTTATTATTTCTTCAACCATATCGTTTTATATTCCACTGATAATAATGATCGTGGTGTACATCCGAATATATCGCACGGCCACCAGTGTCATCAAGACCCTGACGTCAGGAACGAAAATTGTTTATAAGAACAGCCAAAGCGGTGAGGTCCTGAAATTGGGTATTCACCGAGGAGGGGTTTATAACAACAACAAGAACTGTTTCATATCAGAAAATAGCGTCTACAACCAAACTCAGCCCGTCCTCAAAAATGTCAAATCGTCAATATCATTTCTCTGTTTCCGCTATTCAGTCAAAATGAGACCGAGAGATATTAAGATTGACGGTCTCAAAGTGTCTTTCAACAGAAAATACAGTCCAATTCATCTGATTTCAAGCTCATACCCCTCATCATTCTCGTCCCCGTCCTTCCAAAATTGCGCTCATGACAACTCCGCCAGCAACTGCAGCTCGTTGAAACATCGAACGAAAAAGAAACGATATAAAAGAACGATGTCCATTTCGCTGGGCAACAAAATAAAGAAATTTGCTCGAGAACAAAAGGCTGCAAAGACCCTCGGAATAGTGATGGGGATATTCATCATTTGCTGGTTGCCGTTTTTCATTTGTAACATCCTTTCGGCTGTATATAACCAAGCATTCGGCTCCAGCAAGATGGTCATCATGACAATCGTCACTTGGTTGGGATATGTGAATTCTGCCGTCAATCCCATGATCTATGCTCATTCAATGAGAGATTTCAGAAGGGCTTTCATCCGCATTCTTTGCTGCTTGTGCCCATATCGGCTGTTACATTTCGGCTTATACTGTGGCGATAGCAATCGCAATATCATAACCCCACCTTCATCAGTAAGAGGTCGAGTGTATCATGCTGGCAATTGAAATGTTCTCTCAAAACCGGAAACCATTCTTGATCTTGTAAAGTATTAAATGTTTGATCTCGGGCCCAGTTGCGATTTGGTTTTGAGATCATTAAAACATTTCCCCAACCTGTGACGAAGAGGAAATAAAAATCCGAATTTCTTTAGACCTTTCAAAGAAAGCCAGACCAAGACTGAGAAACATTTGAATGTGAGGTCCGTCTAACAAAAGAAGAGCCTAATGTTTTATATTGATGAACTTTATTGAGTAAAAGGCCGTAAAATAAAACTGGAAAATAACACAGTTGTCTGGGAGATAAATTTATTAATAAAATTCATTTTTATTTTATTTTTAACATAATCACCGAGCACAGGTCGAGAGATTTACAATGATTTTATCCTATTTTATTTTATGAATAAAATTTAATTATACAAATGCCGAACAAGATCAAGGGAAACCCTGTTCATCTCTTTCATTCTAACGTTGGGATAAATTTTTAATTTTATTTTATCTTTGAAAATATTTTTCCGTTTATAAATACAAACCGGTTGTACCAAAACCGAGGTGAAAAGTAAATGAGGAATGAAGTGTACAACAAAATATTATTGATGACAAAAACACATACAGTAAATGGAAGGCAGTATTTTTCCTTATGCTACATTCTCAAAATGATCTCCAAAAAATAACATTCGCTGAATTCCTCGTGGGAAGGGCAATATTATAGTTTGCAGCACTTCGGTAGTAAAACGGAAAGAACATTCTTTGTTTATTAGTTTTTCCATTTCAAGTAGATTTTTCACTTTCCGGTAATAAAAAAATCTTGCCTTAAAAACCTCTGAAACCAATATTTAATTAGTGTAAGGTCTGGTGAACAAGTGGTGTACTTTATGGTGCAAAAATTAATTATTTATTATTATTATTATTATTATTATTATTATCATCATCATTATTATTATATTATCATTATTATTTTTATTATTATTATTATTATTATTATTATTATTTATAATTTGTATTATTTGTATTATTTTTATAATATTTTAAATTTTTATTATTTTTATTATTATTATTACTATTATTATTTATACTTTTCATAATTGTTATAATTGTTATAATTATTAATATTTTATTATTATGAATATTTTTATGAAGATTATTAATGAAAATAATATTTCTAAACTTAAAATTTTCTAAAAATAGATTTGTTATTTAAATGTTCCCTTAAAAATATTTCTTTTCAAACAAAAGGGAAATTGTATTATAATGTAAAAGTAGAATAATCAATTACAAGTCCTATAGGAAATAAATAAAACTGAAAATTATTGACGTCATAAAAATAAATGATGAAAAGAAGAAATAACTGGAAAAAAAAGGAAAAAGAAACTTGGTCTTTTGCAAAATGAAAACGAAAATGAGTTTCATTTCTGAAAGGAAAGGAAATGATTATTTTTTGGAAAAGATAAAAAATATAAAGAATCGCTTCGAAGTATGCATTCTGATCAGCATAAAGTCTGATGATCATCAAAAGAATCTGGAACTCAGTTCATTGTGATCTTTTTGTGAGAAAACTGGATTTCATGTGTCCCATTTCTACTTTGTGTACATCATTTTCTGAGAGATTTTAAGGGGAAATTTAACTGATGGAGATTCCTGTTTAGATAAAAGAAAATTTATATATCGTTGAGAGATTAAAACATTCCCCATCATTGTTCTCACAATGAGGACAAGTCTCATTAGTGAGCCAATGCTCCTGTCGAGTCGTCAGTGACAAATGACAGTTCTTGTGAAAATATTAGAAGGATAAATACCCACCTATTTATAAATAATATTAATTACTTTTACGAAATATGTTTGTTTTATCAGTCTCACTAAAAATAAATTATTTCTAGAATAAAAGTACTATTTTTTGATACCTGTGCTTTGTACAACGATGTTTATATTTGATAGAAAAAATAAATACTATTTTTTGCTGAATAAAAGTCGAGAAGAATAAAAAATTTAAATTCTTTATCTCAATATGAGAAAATACAAAAAGAAATAGAAAAATTCATAAAACTTCTGAAAATTAATAAGTTCTATAAAAAATATGAGAATGTTTTTTATGATTAAGAAATGTAATTTATTTAAATAATCATTTCTTAGTTTTCACTGGTGCGGTAGCCATATTAACATCAATTGGTATGCAATTGATATGAGATGTTTTTTTTAATAATTTACTAAGTAACATAATTAATCTTAATTTTCAAACAAATTTTATCAAACCGTGGAATTTATTAAATTTTAAAATCCATTAATCAATAAATTAATGAAATTTTTAATTAATAAAATTGAAAAATAATTCTTAATGCCTATAAAGGATATTAGAATTTTTAAATAGTTGCTACTTTTAAAAATTCTCATAATTATTAATCATAAGGTTTTAAAATTAGAGACTACCATGATCTGATCAGTTTTCTTATAATGTTAATGTCGAATCTGAGGAAAAGAAATTTTACATTTCATTACTCTTTTCTATTTATTAACCAATCATGATCGTTTAGAATTGGTCACTAAAAACAACAGTTAATCGATGGCCTAAAGAATTCAAATGTGAGCCTGCTTCGAGAAAACATGAATCAAAACTACGTCGTCCCAATTATATCGATTATAATAATTATGGACGTTGTTTGTGGTTTTTTTCTAGAAGATCGTTAAATAACGTATGATAAAATTCAGATATCATTGAATATTTTCCCCATATTAATTCATCTCATTATCTGCGAGTCTGATAAGCCTTTTTCCTTATCATATCATCTAGCATCTATCAAAATTATGATAATTATCAGGATCCATCGATCGTGTAAATGATATCTTCATATTTAATCAACCAACAATCAAGAAAGTGCCATAAAAGAGGTCTTTCTAAGAATATTTCTACCAACCAATGTTACTCGTTTCCGAATACTTATGAAAAATATTATTTGTGTGAAATAATTTTCTGACTCTGACAAAAAAGGTGCCAAAATTTAAACATGGATGGTAGTGCATAAAATTTATATGTTACTTTACAGTGTATCTGAATATATGACATATTTGGTTTAAAACCCTTTAAGATATTGATCAGGTTTTATTCAACTATAAAAAATTTTGAAAATTTTCTAAAAAAGTAGTCTTTGGAAAGTATTTTTAGGTCACTAATGGAAACATAAGGAAAATGCTTTATCAAAGAAACTGATAAAAATAGTTCATATGCTTTAAAATGGTAATTATTAAAGACAAATAAGACCTAAGTAACGGAAAAGATTGAATACTTAGAGTTGGCGACATTATACTATCAAGATTCACACAAAACGCAAGAAAAACACAGAATCTTATTTTAGCGTGATCAAAGCCTTACGTAATTAGGTGCCATATGAATTAAAGCCGATAGACGATGAACGTTTTTTGAGCAATTGTGAGCAGTTTTTTCAATGTTTACAACGGAAATGTGAAAAACATCATTAGGGCATCGAAAAATTCATGGTCCAAAGTTCATTCTGTGTATATGTTAGGATCAGATATTTTATGAAATGATACAACCAATGAAACAATCACGGTCGATCGCGAATGAGTTAATTGATTTGCTTAGGCCGATAATTATACTAATGTAATTAAAGAATATACGGTATATTGGGTCCAGAGGCATGACAAGTTTTACATGATAATGCTCGACCACGTGTCCTGTAACCTGTGAAAATAAACTTAGAAATACTTAAATTAGTTCTACCCCACCTATCGTATTCACTAGACATTGTTCATATTGGCTCCATTTGTTCAGTTCGATGAATGAAAATTTTAGATGAACACCACTTTCATTTGTATAAGATAATAAAACCCTTCGTCGCATCAAAAGACCAAGAATTTCTTGAAAAAGGCATCCGTATTATACCTGAAAACGTTTGAAAAATAGTGTCAATACTTCCAACAAAAAATATATTTTCATTTGTCTTCGCATAAAGCTCATCTACTTTAGCTATTTCTTCTCCGTTATTGTGTATTCCGGAATTTAGATGACAATGTCTAAGGGTTACTGATGATGTTGGAAGATCAGGTCATGTGACAAATAGTCACCTGATTTCATTCAATTGCACACCTAAGTTTGTCAAAATTTCTCAACCAATGATGACATGGTTAACTCAACATGTTGAATCAGCTCTCATAGTATTATTACTGTTCCGACAAGTAATTATACAATCGATTATTTGCATAAGTGAAAACGTCTAATTAATGATTTCTCTGTCTCAGTTCTGATTTGGGACAATGGTAGTTATTCTTTTTTCCATAGGAAATAATTTTGGCTGCCATGAGATTTAATATTCTTATAAGGGAAATTGGTATTCAAGTCATACCTTTCAGTATACCCCCTATGTATTGGTATTAATTCTCCAAGAATAAACAGAACCTATGGGGAAGCCTAAAGATATTGACATTGATATCATGGCTTTATGTAAAATTATTTTGTGGTATATATAAAAGTTTTCGACTTCTCTTATTAGTCTTATATGTGACATTACTAGTTAATGTTGTCTTGTGATAATCAGATTACCTTCGGTTTACCTACAAAAGACATACAAAGAATAAGATTGCGAAAAAAATTTCAGTTGATAATAAGAGGGGCGTACCAAAATTTCTGCACTAAGTCCTGTATTTATTAGGCAACAGGTTAAGAATAACTGGGTCACATTTTTATATAATCTCCATTCAAGGCAATGTAATTTTTTCACCATTTCCCCAGTTTTTTTATCCTGTACTCAAACCATTCAAAAGACAACTGCGTCACGGGATTCTTTGCAGCGGTCTTTTCTCACATTCATTTTTAAAATGAACACTACGGAAGGGAGCTTTCTTGGAATTAAATTGATAGTAATCGTTGATGGATGTGGAAGCAATTGGCACTTCAATTCATGTATTTTGGTCATAAAAAGGTTTCTGACGAGGACACTGGAATTATCCTGCAGCATAAAGTATTCTACGAAACAGGTTTTCAAAGTGAATTTGTAGCAACTTGCGGCTTTTAATTTGAAGCAAATTACTGTGATCGGTCTTGAAGGACAGAAGCTCATATAAATAAATCATTTGTAGTCCCATTGTAATACCATAGTCTCTTGGTATCTTCCAATTAGTGGTGATGACCAGACATAAACTGGTCATTGTTCAAGGTTGCCACCAATTAAAAGTATTTGGCGCTTAGTTTCAGGCATGTAATGTGTCAAATGAGTTTCATCAACGGTAAAAAAGCGTGGCCAAAATCTCTTATTTTCTTCAATTCAAATGTCATTTCTGAAAATTGCATCTTAAACCTAATCATCCTTCTCGCAGAAATTTTGCTCAATCCGAAGTGATCATGAATAATTCGCTGCAAAGTATTTTTGAATAATTATTAGCTTTCTCCGCTTTATCTAAGATCTATCGTAGGTCTTCATCAGACATCAGATTCATATGAATTTACTGTGAGTAGTGAACCCCTACAAGGGTCATCCATAAGCGATTTCCTTCCATATACAAAGAGCATCTATCTGCTCACTGTAAATATGAAAGGCTTACCATTCAGGTAATGGGTCTTCTGTCGATCAGCTGTCACGGCAGGCGATAACCAATCTTTAGAAAAAAAGAATAATTGCACGTCTTTGATCATCCGAAAAATTGGCGATTACTAAAATGATATGACAGAACTAATATTTGTAGCTAAATTATAAATCAATGCCGGAATGAGTCACACACCACGAACACACTATTCAACCTGGAGTATTCAACTGCTCTGTTGATTTTATTAGCAGTAACGAATTCTATAAATTAATCACTTATGTGCAGAACTTTTGATACCTCTCGTATGATTTTTTTCATAAAGTTCATAAATAAAAATTTTCTTTTTAATAATCAATTTTATACCTGGTCTTGTGCAATATTGCTCCAAAAGTACATAGATAAAAGAATAATAATAACACTTTTCTCTTCCCATTTTCTTAAAACCATAACATATGATGTGAATAAAATATATTAATTCAATAAAACAAATTTTTAAGAATGAGTTTTCGAGGACATTGACAAATTGGTTCATTTAGAAAGTATGATAATTTTATATAACAAAGAAGACTCTGGAAGAGTATAGAAAAAGTTGGCAAGTTAGAATTTTTATTTCAATATTAAAAATTAATAGGAACATTAATGCCATCAATTTGTCAGAGCTCTGGCTGCTCTCCCACACGCCTGGGGACTTTTTTATGACCCCAGTAATAATGTATACATACATTTATAAAGGGATGTGTATTTATTACAGATTATGTTCTATTTCATCTGCTCCGGTTGGAAGTTAAAACCAGGCTCTTCTTCGGTGAAATTGTTTACCAAATCTTTATTTTAATAATGTTCCCCCGAAGGTCTTTAAACATTAAGCACCACAAGGCTAAAGGTAGGTCAGAAGAAATGATATGCGCCCATTATGAAATTGAATGATCCTACTTGTCCACTGAGATGATTGAATTAATGGGGAAATTAAAAGAATGATGACACCCATGCAAGTAGCAGCAACACTGAATGTATTAAGCGGGTGGACAGGGGATAAGACTCTGTTTACTGAAGGAAGTTATTATTATTTATAATTGCCAATTAATATCAACAATTATTCGGAATTATTAATTATATATTTGTCATAGTTACCATTATTAATGGACTCTAAATTGTCGTTAATTTCTATATTTTGTTTATATTTGCACCAAAATGGAAATGAAATATATATAAAATAAATAAATATAAAATTCTGGTTATATCAATGTTCCTCTTACAAAAGATGTTTTCAATGATATCTTTTAAATTTTCCATTAATTATTTTATAATTAAAATATATTTTCCATTTTTCCTTTGCCGTCTTCATTGATTAAATAAATTAATTTTATTTACTCACAAAAAAATAATGTTTTTTTTAAAAAACCCCATTTACATTATCAAAACATTATATATAAACATAAGATTATATATATTTTTTATTTTTACTCTTATATTTTATTATTATTCTACTTTCAATTATTATAATTAATAAATTATTATTACAATAATAATTATTATAATGATTATCATAATTATAACTATTATTTTATTTATAAAAATAATAATAATTATTTTACTTATTCTAATTATCATTATTTTAATTAATATATTATTATTAATGTTATTATTATTATATTACTATTTTTTATAGTAATAACTATTATTTTATTCTTATTCTTATTATTTTAAGTAATATACTTTATTATTATTATGTTATTATTATTATTATAATTTTACGTTTACCCTGATTATTATATTATTTATATTCTAATTATTCTTATTTCAATTTTTATAATTAATAAATAATTATTACTATGATGATTATTATAATTATTACTATATTTATTATTATAATTGTAATTATATTTTTATTTATAATTTTAATATTATAATTAATTTTTTATTATAATCATTTTAATTAATATATTATTATTATTATTATGTTATATGTTGCAAATAATATATTATATTGCAAATAGGTTTTCATCAGTTGTCCATAATGAAATTACATTGTACAGTTGTACAAAGCCTTAGACAGGCACCGTAATGAAATGAGAAAAATACTTTTGAACCATCCTTTTCCTATTCACAGCATCCTTTCCATCATCATTAATTATCATTATTGTTATCCGCGTGAGCTTCTCTCTGTGATCGTAAAGGAAATCGTCGTATCTCTCTTTAACATTATTTTCGAATGATCTATTTCAAATTTCATACTACTGATTAATGTTGTTCGACCTTCGCATTCGTCTGTCCGACATGAAGGACTTTTCCATGTAATCATTGTTATAAATTATAAACTTTGAAGACAAAGTTTGTCACGAATAATACCAAGTGAATTATATCCTTAACAATACGAACAATACCCGAAGAGTCAATGAAAGATTCCATAGCAAGACATTCAAAAACATTTGTGATAGCCAAATTTCCCAGGGAAAGAACGAGAAAATTAATGCATTGTATCTGTTAATTTATGATTCATCGACAAACGACGTGTGAACTTTCAGAAGATCTACATGTTGATCATACATATATCCCCTAAAAATAGGTAAGGTGAAAAAATTAGATTCGTAATTACTGATGGAATTGACAGAGAAACAAAAATATTACCTTTGTGAAGTCTCGTTGTCTCTTCCCTTGTGCAATAAAGTCGAACCCTATCTTAATATGAGATGAAAAATGACTTGTGTAGGAAAATAGGATCTAGTCAGCGGTTAGATCGTGGAGAAGCTTTACGACACTTCTCTAATCTGAATTGTCACAACAAAAATGATGATAACGGTTTGGTGGTCATGAGCGGGCTTTATACACTTCAGCTTCTTAAAAACAAAATGAAACGATTTCGTCAGAGAAATATTTTCTAAAAATCGATGAAATGAGCCACAAACTGAAACTCGGTATTGGTCAAAAGAAAAAGACCAGTCATTCTGCACGTCTCAAAAATGACTGTACACAAGTTGCTCGACTTTGGATACGAAATTCTACCTCTTCCCCATTACTCACCGGACCTCTTGCCTATTGATTATCATCTTTTCAAACATCTGACCTGACTCATTCTGGAATAACCTTTAAGAACCAGAACGACGTCGAAACTACTCCAGAAAGCCAAAATTTTATTTGACTGGTATAAATACTTAACATTGAGAAAAGTAAGTTCAATCGAATGATTGATTTTTTAATCAAACTGACTGATTTTTGTCGAAAATGGAATGAAAATAAACAGCAACAATTATATTTCGGATATTCTAGAAGATGTTGTGATCCCTTGGACCAAGGAAAATTACCCGAATGATGATTGGATC
>JBBMKC010245571.1:0-20837 GCA_037834085.1 Bipalium vagum
TTATTATTATTATTATTATTATTATCATTTATACTAATTAATATTATTTTTATAATTATTGCTATTATCGTATGTGTTATTTTTATCACAGTCATTATAAATATTATTATTTTATCATGTAATATTATCAATATTAATATTTTTTAAATTACTTATCATTATTTTTTATATATTTTTATTATAATTTTTAATAATATTATTATTTTATCATTACATTATTTGTAATTATTATTTTCTACGATTATTTTTTTCATAATTATTATTTTTTAATAATATTTTTAAATTTTATTATAAATTACTATATTTTATTATCTTTATTATTAATTTTAAAATATTTTTTATAATTATATTTTATCATTATTATTATTTTTATTATCTTTAATATTTTCTTTTATTTTCCTTTTTTTAAAAATTTTCTTTAATTATTTTTTTAATTATTATTTTCTGTTATTATTATTTTTTATCATTATCGCCATTTTTTGTGCTGCTATGCCCAGGGCCACGAAATGTTCCCCGTCGTCCGCCGACCTTGGGAGAGGTCTCCGAGAGCAAATTGTTCTCCTGCCCTCCCCGAGCAAAAGAATGAGAAGTTTTCTTTGTTATTGTGAAAATATCGATTTTCCGTAAATTGTCTCCCACCCCCCACCCAGTCCCCTGCAAGGTTGGCCTTAATTAATTATTATTTTTCAGTTGGTAACAATTAATTACCAACAGAAAGTCCATTGTCGCGGAAGAATGAGAGGCCAACGTCTTTGTAATGCTCTTTCCACTGTCCCTCTTCGGAAGGGCCATGACAATCTTTTTAATTATATTTTTAATTGGTTTCCCTTCAATGAAGTACCCTCACATTTGCTCGTGAATGAGGATGCGAATCCCCAATGCTGTCCAAGGCCCCCAACCGTAACATAACAATGCTTTCGAAGAACGCAACCCTCCATACCAGCTGGTACTGATAGCTGCACTTACTCCCTGAGAGAGCAGTGCTGCCCTCTGCCGTCCCCATTGTCCGACTGGTGGCTCTCTTCATTCCCTGTCATCAGGGGAAGTCTGTCACAGTGACAACAAACTATTCACAAATGCCCATGACGAAAGCCTCCCGTCCACCAAAAGGCCCAATGTCAGCAGACCAACCCCCGAAGTGACTCCACCACGACGGAGCGAGCACCCCCTTTTAATTATCTGCCACAGATAATGGTTGTTGTCAAGAACACATGGGAAAATGTAATAAATATAATTGCCCACTGATAAAGAGTTGGGCGGCCCAGTCGCAACAAGGTCAATGATTCCGAGCGTTCGCTGTTGGCTTGGCGCGCGAGGCATACCACCGGACGCTTTCCGCTACGGTTGCAGGAAGCCCATCATCATATGATAATTGGCCCACCATAACATAGCCAAGGGGAAAGAAAGGGGAAACAGCCCTCAAACATTGGTCATGTCCATTCATTTCATGGGCGATGATATTCTTTTCTTTTTCCTTTCTAATTAGGTTTTACCACCTGTCAGTTAATTGGGGTTACCCTTGCGCAATGACGTACGCACTTCACTCTGACGGCCAACGTCAACCGCGGTACCCCTATGCGAGAGGACGCACCAAGGTACGTGGGAAGATAGAACAACATAAGTAATAACAACAATAAATTTTTTTAAAAAATAATAATAATATAAAATAATAATAATAATGATAATAATAATATTAATATAAAATAATAATAATAATGATAATAATACAGATACAAATACAAAATAATATTTATAATAATATTATTATTAATATTAAAATTATTAATTTAATGAGGATAATAATAATAATAAATATTATTATTTAAATTATAATTATAATAATAAATAATATTATTAATATTAATAAATAATATTAAAAAAAACAATATTAACTGTATTAATAAATAATATTAATTATTATAATAAATAATATTAATTATATTAATAAAAAATATTTAGTATATTACTAAGTAATATTAATAATATTATTAATTAATATTAAAAGAATAATATTAATATTAATAAAATTACAAGAAATAAAATGATAATTTTAATAATAAAAAATAATTAAAATTATTAATGATAAGATATTTAAAGTAATAAATTAATTAAAATAAAAAATGATTTTAATTATAATTGATTACTTAAACAAAAAATAATACTAATAAATATATAATAATATAATATATTATTTATTGTCTAATTAATGAATTATAATTAAAATAATTTATTTAAAAATAATTATATAATATAAAAATAATTATTAAATATATAATGAATTAAAACAATCATAAATTGTGATTGATTAAAACAAAGTAATGCGAATAGCCAAATTTGCTGTTATCGTTGGTAGTTCTGATAATTCTAATTATAACTATCGCGATTAAAACAAAACGAAAGAAATATAATATATATATAAAGTTGTAACAAGGATAACTAATGAGGAGTAGCGATAATTGATTACGTCGGGGAAGGGTTGCCGGGTCTTAATTGGTCGTAGCTGGACGATTTTCCCAAGAAAGGCGAACATTTTCCGCGGTGTAGATGAATAAACGAATAAATAAATAAATATTTGGAGATCAGAATCAGAGGAATTAATATCATTAATGTTGGTGGGCGCTCTCGGCTGCGGCGGCGGTAATGGGACTGCCTACCCCCAATTTATTACATAATTGTATTGATGTAATTACATTTGGCCATCGCTGAGGACGATTTAATCAATCACAAATATTCCTCCGGCCGTGCCATTTTCAAGAACGAACGTCCAAACCTTGGCCCTCAATCAAACCAACAAATTTCATTAAACCGTAAATTAATCACGTTCGCAAAACTACTGACTATTTGACAGTAGACTGCGACAGCGATTTTTGTCCCGAAAATAATTTCCTGTTTTTTCTGGTGGAATATTTGACCGGTTTCGTCTTCGTTTCAGACTGTCGCGTTAGAAGAGATGATTGTGAGCATTCTTGCTTGTCTCCTCGTCCTACGAAACGTCTCCCTGCAGCTGACCGAAAACAGGATCTGCGACAATCTGTGCGTCTGCATCCACGTGGAGAACATCATCGTTTGCAATGAAAACGACAAAATGGTCGGACTGCCCACCAACATCGACAAGGTGTACGAAAAGCTGACCATCCAAAGCGGAATCTTCCAGGATCCCATTCTTTACCAGCGCAATCTGACCGGGCTGGAACATTTGAACTACCTGAAGATCATCTACTGCAAATTGACCGCCGTGGAAAGGGGAACGTTCATCAATATGAAGAGACTGAAATATCTCGACTTGTCCCACAACAACCTGAAGATCATCGAGTCTCAAACCTTCAATGGTCTCAACCTGGACGAGCTCCATTTGATGGAGAATCCCGGCCTGAAACTCTACTTCGAATCGTTCAGGGGCATGCACGCCCAATCCATCAATCTGAGGACCAACGACATCAGGACCATCAAGTTTGAAGTCTTCACCAACACAAACGTCAAAAGACTTTATCTCTACAACAACCGCATCAGTACGATCGACCAGAAGTTTTCCGAAATGTTCAGTCGGGACGATTCCGTGATCGATCTGACCGGAAATCCGCTGGACTGTTCCTGTGAAATGAGATGGATCCTTCCACTGTTGAAGAAGAAGTTCAACAACTCCCGATTCGCTAAGGAAATGAAGTCGATCAATTTCACCTGCGCATCTCCGTCCAGACTGATGGGCAAAGAGCTGAAGAGCCTTACAATCCGCGATATGCCTTGTCCGCCGCCGAAAATCACGTCCATCACCGTGGAGTTCGGAATACCGACCACTGAACTGACCTGCGTGGCCGTCGGCAACAACTACAGAGCCCCGGGCGTGTCGTGGAACTATACGGAACCTGACAATGCTCGAGAACTGAGAAGGACGCCTCTCATCAAAAGCTCAAACACCACCAAAAATCTCCAAACGTCCCTGTCGGTCAAGGTGAAAGTCACCAACAAGCTCCAGGCTTTCACGTGCAGCAGTTGGCTGGACGAGAGCCAAAGCGAAAACATCGTCGTCAACATAAAAGCGCCTCAGTACGTTTCGAAAACGCCGATCGTCACGTCGAACCAATCTCACAACACCGTGCCGAACACGAAGGACCGGTTCCGGCCGGAAATACAAGAATCTCATTTCATTTTCACGAAGCAGTTCACCATCCTGGAAATGATCGGCGCCGTTGTGGGAACGTTCACGACCACTTTGATACTGTTGCTGATGGTGACCCAAATCCACCGCTGGTGGAAGCGGGGCCAGAAGCCCGAGTCCAATTACAAATCAGTCAATATCATCAAGCCCTACTGGACTCTGGGCCACGACTCCAACAACACTTACTCCCACCCGGTCAGTCACACGGAATACGACATCCCCAGAACGTACGAAACCCAGGCTCCCTCCATGTGCCAGAGTCCTCCATTGACCAGAGGGGAATATCTGGACTACAAAACGCAGAACAAGATTTATTCCACTTGATTTCCCGGGCGATCTTGTGACACGAACCTTGGTGGAAATTGGATCAGAATCGATTTCGCTCTCTTCCTCTCTCTCCTATTCTCAACCCCCTTCTTCGCCTCTTATTTTCTCACCTTCATTTGTATTTTCTTGTTCCTTTGCCTCTCTTTCTTTTATATTCCCTTCTCTTTCTCTCCATTACCTGTCCTCGTTCTCTTTCCATCTTTTTCTTTCTAATCTCTCTCTCTTTCTATTATCTTTTCCACTTTTCTCTCCTTTCCTCCATTCTCTCGCTATTTATTCTTCCTTCCTCTCCTTCATTTTCAGTCTCTCTCCCAGTTTTTTCTTGTCTTCCTTCTTCCTTTCTGTCTACTTTTATCTGCCCTCCTCATTCTTCCTTTCTCTGCCACCTTTCCAACTGCCTTGCCCCAACCTTCCTCCCCTTCCTCCATCGCCTCTTCCTCACTCTCTCCCCTTTCCCCTCTCTCTCTCAAATCAATAGTGGTACAGTGTACAGAAGAACTAAACTTTTTACAAAAAACAGAAAACTATCAATAAAATATTTGTGATAGACCACCTTCACTCTTTGCTTTTATTGCTTCAAGTCTCCTCCTGAGGGTCTGTTCGGACTTGCGTTTGAGTGCTTGTGTAAAGAAAGATTTGTTGCAAATTTGATTGAAGCTTTATATTTTTTAGATATTTGTAATATTTTTTATTTTATTTATATTACATTTTTGCAAAAAAAGACTACCCCAGTGGAATGCCATAAAACTATTTCTTAGTCACACTGCGGAAATGTTAGACCGACATTGTAGCGTTTTTGAGCCTGTCCTTCGGAGCAAGGCCACAATATCATAATACAATTGATCATGTTTTATTTTACCTTCTTCCAATTAAAAAAAATTAAAATTAAATAAACCTTGGTTGTCAGGGTCCGACCACTTGTGGGTGCTTGGTCGAAAGACGGCAATTACGTTATTACCGTATCGGAAATAGAATCGCCACCTCCCCCTGAGGAAGGCACTTAACCGAACCGATAAAATGAACGAAAACGTTTGTAGCAAAGTATATTTCGTGCTAGAAAGTACAACCTTTCCTCATTCAATATAATCTTTGATATCTTTTATTCATTATGCTTTGGTTCCCAATAATCGAAAAGACCCTGTGTCGCAAATTCGAGCCCTGTAAGGCAGAGTTGATTTAAGACAATAACGGATGATAGGATGGCAATGAGACAAATATGACAAGACTGCCATTTTATTTAATTGAATCAAATAATAAATACAATATAATCAATCGATTGAGATAATATTTTTGAGAAGACAATTTATAAATTATATTATATATTAGCGCCATGAAGGTGGATGGATACCAATATTTTCTGAAGTGCATTTACCAAATGAAACGATACGTGCCGAATTATGTTACTATTCCATATTTTCTGGAGGAAGGTATTTTCCAACCAATTTTCTATCCTATTGTCAAGCGATAATGATATTCCTGGTGAACGAACATCAAAAGATGGTCGTCCATCAAAGTTAAGCTGTAGAAGATTGCAAAATTTGATAAAATCCGCCTCTGACAAATTCAGTATTTCATCTAGTCAGGATGGCGTGGTACAATCAACAATTGACTCAATTATCAAAAATATATGAAAGGACCAAATGTATTCTGAAAATCAACTGAAAAAAAATAATCACTCTAAATATTTCTGATAATATTTTCGAATCTCCTGATTAAACTATCATATTTTTGAGTTTGTTTAAATTTATTAATTTAATGAAAAAAAATTTAGAACTAATAATATTTAAATTTTAATTAAATTTAATTAAAAAAATTTAATTGATATTTTCTGTTCACCCCCTATAAAAAATACAACTTTTAATTGAAAAGAATATTTTAAACAACGAAATTTATTAAATACACAATTCTTAGGATTTAATACGATATCCATTTGATTTTTTGACCAATTCTAATCTTTTGGGCATCGAGAACACAATTTTCTCACATAGATTACGATAAATGTTGTACCATTTGCTTTGGACCTCATTGCATAATTCTTGAGCAGAACTGTGTTTCATTGGTCTTAGTTGCCGTTTAAGGATACCCCAGATATTTTCTATGGAATTCAGATCAGAAGAATTACTTGGTCAAGGCAAGACATCAGTGTTTTTATTTTTTGGGAAAGCCTGGGTACTGTTGGCCATTTGATGGGAAGCCAAATCATTTTTTAAAACCAATGCTGCTTCTGGAAAGACTAAGCATTTTCGAACTGTCTACGTCACGAAGTATTTCTTTTTGAAATCTCTCAGCATTCATATTTCCATTCATTCTTTTCAAAAGTTCAACTCCATTACTGTTGAAGCAGCCCCAGGCATGTATGGATGGACCAATGTGGTTCTTCGAATCAATAATGACGAATATTACTGAAAGAAACAATCGTCACTGAATACCACATCTACACATTCATCTGCATCCCAAGAACTGTAGGTCTTGACCAAGGAAAGTCTTCTGGAACGTCGATGCATTTTCAAATACGACTTCTTAATTGCTACATAAAATCGAAAACCGTACTTGTTCAGAATTTTTTGGACGGTACTGACAAATAAATTTTCGACAGAACTTGAATTGTACATACGAGTAATATTATGAACATCTAATAAGCGATTGGCTTTGCAAATGCGTCTTATAGCTCGTGAATCTTGGGGTGAAACAATAGTTGGTCTGCCATTTCTTATCTTATCTCACACGGATCATGTTTTCAGATATTTCTTCCAAACATATTGCATGCCGCGTTTTGTCACAGTGTTGCTGAGCTTTTGAAGTAATTCACAAGCTATTTCTGTACAAGATCTTCCATTATTCCGTAATATAACGATTACATTTCTTTGAAATTCTCTTAAATTTTTAAACATTATATTGTTCTAAAACCATATACAGTTAAACCTGTATAATATGCCACCCTTTCTAATTTACCACAATATTTTTTTCAGTATAGAAAACAAAACAATGTATTTTTAAAATTTACCAAAATCAATATTTGGAAAATTTTGGTTATAAAAATATAAATCATTTATATGAAAATATGAATTTATTTCGCATTTTGTTGATGTTGTTTATATGAATTATATGAGTTTATATGAAATTGAAATTTTTAAAATTTTTATCTATACGATCTATACGACAAAGAGTAGTGACGAAGATAAAAGAATCCAGGCGTTTAAATGCAAATGAAAAAAAGAAATCATTGATTAATCAGAAAATAACCCGAAGTTAACAAATACCAGAATCGCTAGTATATTTTCTGAAAAATTTAAAACTATAATTAAATGAAGATCCATTTTAAATTATAGAAATTTTAAGAAAGATATTTTTAAGACATGTGTCATTAATCCTTATCTCACTGATATTCCCAAAGAAAGAAAATATGAATCAGTTAACAAAGAACTTTATGACTGGATTTCAAGAATTGAATCTGCTGGAGGAATTTATAACGAGAAGATTAGGGAAGAAAAGACTTGTGGTTTACCTACCTTCAAGGCTTCTAATGGCTGGCTACAAAGCTCCAAATCCATGTATGGAATTAATTCTAAGACTTTATCAGGCGAGGCATCGAACAAATCTATTAAAGATTATGAAGACTGTTACAATTTGATCCATGAAAAGATTAATATGTGTAATCCTGATTACATATTTAATTGTGATGAAACTTCTCTATTTTTTAAACAATCTTCTTCAAAAAGTCTTTTATCGAAAACTAGAAAAGGAATCAAGACATTCAAGGATAGAGTAACAGTATTGTTATGCACAAACATGACAGGATCTATCAAAATGAACCCATTAGTTATCGAAAAATTCAAAATTCCAAGGTCATTAAAACACTAACTATTCTTAAATCTGTGACTATTATTTTAATAAATCAGCATGGATGACAACAATTATTTTTAATGAATGGTTGATAAAATTTGATGTCATGCAAAGAAATAATAAATATATATATTAAAAAATTATACGGCGCATCTTTTCTGTGTTCAAACTCATTTTATTGAAATACATTTTCTACCAATAAATTCGACTACTATTACTCAACCTCTTGATGGCGGTATTATCAAAAGTTTTAAAATCAAATATTTTCATTTTTTTGGTTTCTAGTGCTGTGTATAAAATGGATAAAGGCATTCATGCAGAACATGAATTCAAAGAGTTGCTTTTCTTTATATTAATTGGTCTTGGAATACAGTGAAATCAGAAACAATTTCAAGTTGTTGGAAACATGCAGGATATAATTTGGATAGTCCACTTCAAGAAGCAAATTTGTCAATTCACGTAGATTTTAATACCGAAAATTTGGAAATACAAGAATCTATTAATATATTGAATATTCCTGCTGTAGTGGGACATAGTCAATTTATTGATGAATTCCTTACGGAAAATGAAATTTCATTAGTTTAAGCTGATACAGATAATAAAGATTTTTAAATTAAAGATCAAAGCGGAGAAGATACTGAGCACCAAGTATATCTAATTAAATTTCAACTTGAACATTTTAATAATTTGAAAAAGTTCATAAATAATGATGAAACAGATAACATGAGTGTTTTAAACGCCGTTTCAGAATTGAAAATCTGGCTTCAAAACAAGATATTAAAAAATACTAAATCTAAAATAAGTAATTACTTTCAAAAAGAGAACCAATGAAAAAAAATTTTATTTAGTTTTTTCTTAATTCCCAGTATTTATTGTTATTTATTTCGATTTTTTTTATTTACCTCTATAAATCTCCAATCTTTGATATTATTTTAATTTATCAATAACGAAATATTTAAATAACTATTTTTAACTAAGTCGAAAATACATATATCAAAATTATAAGTTGAAAAATAAATTAAAGCTAATTCACAGTTGAAGTTTGGATCAAGATTTAGTGGTGTATCTAACTTAAATGTTGTTGAAAATTTTTGAGATAAACAATTTGATATATTTTGCTACCATTTTTTAAAAAAATAACATTTTAATCAGAATCTGGATCAAATCTAACTTTCAAATTTTCACAATAATCATTGGGGTTGAAATTTGATTGAATAGCCGTAGGGTTTTATATGTCTGTGAATGATTCACAGTATCATGCTGAAATCCTTTTTCTTCTAGCTTAGAATATCCTTTCCACATATCTGTGTGGATTATTGATCCAGGTTTGATGTGCTTTTCAATAATCTTTGTTAGTGTTTCTGCTTTTCGATCAGTCACCCCAACTAGGAAAATTTTTCTCTGCTCAGTACGCTCAACTCCTCCGACTACCCATGCTCCATTTACTCTATGTCCTCGATTATATTTTTCTTTCTAAGTTTCGTTTCATCCACTTCAACAGTGATACCTTCTCCTCCTGTCATGGAATCTTCAAAATGCAGTGAATCCTTAAAAATAAGCCGGAATTCTTTTACAAAATTACAAATTGTTTGCAAACTGCATTTCGTCATGGTTATGATTGAAGTTGAGGGTACTTTATTCAACCATAAACACACAATAAGCATTATTTCGAGTGACCTTCAAAGAATGACCCCTTTCTAAATGAAACAGATAATCGACAATCATTTATTCCACATCTCCATCGACCCTGATTTACTTGAAAATTAATTTTTCCATTGCACAATGAACAAATACTATTTTCCACAAAAACTTGATTTTTGAATAAAAATTCCACACATTTATCTTCTTGAAATAGTATTTCATTTACTTCTATCATTGTCGGCAACATCTGTTAAGTAATTTTTTAATTTATTATTACTTTTATTTATAAATTTCGTATTTTTTAGATTAAATTAATAATTTTAAACAAATGCTTATTGACGGCATTTAGATCAAATGAGATCCATCATTGGTGATACTTTTTTATTTTTTTTAATTAAATGATCAAGATAAATTGTTGAATACCTTTAAGGTTTTAGAATCCCGTAAATTAATATCATATATGTTTAAAAATTAATAGTACATGAAAAAAAAGGAAACTAAAATTTTACTCCGGATTTTTACATTCATATCTTGAATCAAATACAGAGGGGTGATTAATTGTCTCCTCTGAATTATATAATTCAAGTTAATTTTATAATCTTTATCGATTCTCTGTAATATTTTTTTATTTCTGTTTTTATTACTAGAATAATCTAATAAATTAAATATATCTTTATCTTTATGATAGGTGGAGGGGTTTATTATTATAAAAAAATACTATTTTCTTATCTTAAATCACATACAGAGACGGATCACCCTCTGTATTTTAAAAAAAATTATTTAAGTAAATCTTTTTATGTTAAATAAAATCCAGAGAGGGTCTTTAGTAGGCCACTTTTGATTTTTAATTATCCCATTTAAAAAGATTTTAAATTTTTATATATGTTGAGATAGTTGTATCTTAAAATGTACACTCACACAAATTTCAACTTAATATCTTTTTATAGGGAAAACGTTATTAAGGGTTTAAAATGGTAGAAATACATGTAAAAGTCAATGTCTTATTGAAAACATGAATTTGGGTAGAAATTTTTTTGTGCAGTGAGATAGAAAATTATATGCTGATAATTATCATAAAATAAAAAATATATGTCATTGACTTACTTTCTGAGATATTCACAAAAATCAATAAAATCAATAATTGGATCAGAAATATTGATCGGATCAAAATGCAAGTAAAACTACCAAAAAAATCATTTAATTTTGGTTTAGATCAAATTCATAAAAATTTAAAATTATATATTAATGATAAAGAATTTTCTATGTAATTTGTCTTTGAAATTAAAACAAAAACGGTATAGGATTTTGAGGTTTCATTTTTTGAATTTCAAAAACTTGAAAAAGTGAATCGCTAAAATCGTATACCGTTTTTGTTTTAATTTCAGTTTTTATAATTATAATTATAATTTAATTTTTTAAAATGATTGTGTACTACTTATTAATTTTATGATATATAATAATATCATATGGATTTTAAATATTTAATAAACTAATATTTAAAGCTATAAAACGCTAAATAGTTCTTAAATTTAGACCATAGCTTTTAAAAGATTTTAAATATATATATTTAATTTTATTCATTTTATAAAAAGTTTAGATCGTTGCAACTCATTCTCATAAAACCTTCCTAATATTTTTTTATCTATAATTCCATATACTATAGGATTTGTAAAATAGATTTCATTTATAATAAATTTTTCCTCAGTCCATTTTAATGTATATCCATTTTTAAATTTATTTTTATATTTAAAATTCTTACATGATCTCTAATATGATAGTTAGGTTTGAGTTTTAAACTTAAATCTGAAATATTTTCATCAGTTTTTATTTTTAATTTTTCTGGATTTTTATTCGCTTCATTAGGATAAATACCAATTGAACTATTAATTTTATTGTTATAAATATTTATTAAATTTGGTTATAAGTTTAACCATTTTCTATTTCCTTTTTCTGTAATTTTTTAAGCATCATATTCTTTAAAGTTTCTCTGTTGCAAATTTATGTAAAAATTTATTATTTGTAATAGCTGATTGAAATTTGACATTAATACCTGTTTTAATAAGAAAAATGGGATATATTTATTTTTTCAATATTAATTTCTTTTAGTACCTTTTTCATTAGTACTTTTATTAGCACTTTTTTGAAAATTTATTTTTATATTTAAATGTTTACTCTTAATATACTTTGAAATTTTTTTTTACAAACTTCACAAAAATATGATTCAGTCATTTATTTAAAATAGAAAATAAAGATAAAAAATTTACAATAATACTATAAGCAGCGTAGGAAGCATGTACCAAAATAGTTTACGGTGTGAAACTCTAAAAATCAATGTTACTATTATTAATAGACGTAGTAACGTGTGCTCGTGTGCTCGTGACTCCTCACTTTTTAAAAATCGTTGTGTCCATAGCTCCTCTCAACCTTTTCGAATGAAAACATCCACCACAATACCGAATCCGCACCCTTAAGAACTGAAACAAGACGTCCACAATTAAACTTTATTGATGAAAAAAACACAATGCCTATTATACTGATCACCACTATAAGTCTCTAATAAGTCCAATTACTGAAAATGTCATCAAATAAAGAAAACAAATAATGATAAAAATAAACATAACTACTGCTATAATGAAAGAGATGAAAGAAATGATCACGAAAGAGTTTTCAAAAAATAACAGAAAAATAAATGAATCAATCAAGACGATCTCACCAAGAGCAACAAGGGGTCCCCGGGTCGCCCTTTAGGTTCTTCTCAGATTGCTAGGTCCCCTTGAGAATCCTCTTGCGAAATCATATCCACTTGAAAGTACCTTGAGATTCTGTATTCAGCACGTAGTCGTTCCCCTGAATTGTCGTTTCCTGTGTCGTATTCTCTGTTAGCGTACTGTCCCTTGTTTTTCCTTTTTCTTTTTTTTGTCTTTTCTGTTGAGCGCTGGCCATTAACTATCTGTCAGGAAATCCATTAGCCCAATCCTGGAAAAATCCCCACGGCGGGATTTTGTCATAATAAAAATGACGAAAAATTTTTAAAAATATATTTATTAACAAAAATTTCTTATTATTTTTAATATTATTATAATTACTATTATTATTATCATAATTATTATTGCTCCAAAACCCAACACATACACCTTGTGGTCTTGGTTGCAACCCTCCATTTATACACTACTGGTGTACATAAAATTTATTTTGGTAATTTCCCTATTACTAACTGCAAAAAAATCATTTACTGAGTTCGTATAGTACAAATCAACGGTTGGTTGTAATCTGTTGTGATCAATTAACAAAACTAAAGAAAACGATTGAAAAACCCATAAGTAGTTAAGCAGAAAGATCATTGTGTTGCAGCAAATTAATGTCCATCCACTCATATCTTTGAAGTGCCAGAAAAGATCAAACAAGTTTAGCTGAGAAATAATGATGAATTCACCGCGCAACCCGGATCTAGCTGTTTCAGATTATCATTTATTTAGATTCCTACAGAACTCTCTCAATTGGCTGCATTTCAATTCCATGTAGAAAAGTAAAAATAGCAATAATATTTCGATAAAAAAAATTTCAGTGCTGTATTATTGACTGGCAAAAAATTATCGGCGTAGAACACTGTTTAAATAAACAGTTTTATTCTGCGTTTCGATTCAATTTCAATGTTGTTATAAAATACGAAAAAACGTTTCCCAACCAATATTTTATTTAATGACATGCAAGACTATTTATTGGACCATTATTTTTCACCAAACATCTATGACAATAAATAAATAATATTATTAACAATAATAAAAATAATAACAGATCATAGGTCAGCGCACCTTCAGCAGCTCACGGTCCGGTAACAACCGCCAGCGCTTTGTCTATATAACAACATTTCTAAACAAACAAAGTTCACCGTTACCATTGTCAACAATGTGACGTTTTCTTCTGTTGTTTTGAGAAAATCAATAACTTCCCGATTTTTTAATAATATTTAATTGTCAAAATTTCTTTATTGTCTGTTTAAAAGTCTGTAAATATTATCATCCGGCTTATCTGTCGCTCAGTTTGGGCAGGTCTGAAAAATTCCATGACGACGCCATGTCCGATTCTAAGGAAATATTGGTAAATTGGGAAGGTCTATCAGAAAAATAATAATAAAAATAATTAAATTAAAATATTACATTTCAAAGCTTTTAATACAGAAAAAAAAACTTTTCAAATATTATTAATAAACTCATTCATCTCATGAGCTAAAAAAAGCTCCACTGATAAACCAATGAAATTTGTTTGTATTGTTTACATCGGGAGCCAATGAAAATCGAGAATTTGAAAATGAGACAGTTGATGTTTTCTGTTACCGAGAATTATTAAAACAAACCAGTTCTGCCAACTAACTTCAGTTTCGTCGAATTGGAAATTATCCAAACCCAAGTTCTTTGATCTGATCTCTGCGCCTGTTCTTTCATCAGTCTATGGACAAGAAAACGAACAACAAGTTAATTCTGCACTTCGATGGTCGCAACACAGTGTTCGTATCGGATTTCAATCAACGTTTGTCAACGGAGAATGCGCTGAACTCGTACATTTCTGGATTGGCATGGGGTAAGATTTTGTTGTTCATTTATTGATGGGTTAAAGGTTTTTCGATGTAACATGGAGTTTTACAATTAATTTTCATTAATCAATGACAATTTGCACACTTGTCAACTGTATGTAGCAGATATTTTTATTTATTGCTACATATGTCGGCATGGTAATTTGGAAATGGTGAACTTATTGATTAATAAAATCGATTTTTGACGAGTACTTAAAAGTTTGGTTGCTTGGGGACGGATGTTTTTCTGTTGACATTGTTATTTTTATCTTAACAGCCAGAGTGGTATGTTTAATTGATTTTGTTACCTTTTGTACTATATCAGTCAAGGAAAGCAACGTAGCTTGGTGATTACAAAGATGGTCAGAACAGCCGTGTCAAAACTATGAAAATAAATGTATTTGTCTCTGGGCCCATTGTCATTTTCTCTTATCGTTTTGCAGTCTCTATCAATATCTCCACAAGTTCTGTTCAAATGAACAAAGTCTTCACAGGTACCCTTTCCTTCCATATCCAATAGATGACAGGTGCAGAATATTTTAGTTCAAATTTGTTGAGTTTCAGTGGCTGGTTTGTAGCTTCATTGACGGATTGTGAGATGTGCGTAAATAATAATATTAATAATTAGTTAAAATTAAGGTACCTTAAATCGCTGTCAATGGTGACAAAGTTATCTGTATTGATATTTATATTAACCAAGTTCACCAAGACGTGACACTTAATCTGTTTTATTGAAAAGTTTTTAAAAAGACTTAGTTATGAAAGGGACACAATCATTGTGAATTCGTTTAATGACCTGTCCAGAAAAATTAACAAATTTCCACTTCAAATTCTGTCTCAACTTTGTTTAAAAAATTACAGTTCATAAAAAACCGTTACCAGCAGCTGGTGGTCCCCCTAAAGATCGCTCGTCATGAATAGACGCGCCTCCAGAACGAAATCTTTGGTACCAACACTGACCATCTCATTTACTAACTGAATTTTCGCCCCACGCTTGGAAAATATTTCCTGCAGCCTCTGATTCATTTCTCCCTAATTTCAATTCATATAATCGACATGTTCAAATTTGCGCCGTTGTCATTGTGTCTTATGTCGAGTTTTAGATTATTCAAACAAACCTAAACTGATAAAATAAAGATTTATTCTAACCCTATCCTAATATCAGGTAAAGAAAAAAAGTTTTTTCATTTGTTTAAAATTGTTAGCCACTGGGATTCTCATTTATCTACCGATTTAAATTTTCTTTGTTTTAGTTTGCCGCTTAAACACGTGAGTATCAAATTTACTATATAATTAATGTTATTAACCATTATCCTTTGGAATAAGTGCTCCGAAAGTCTGCTGGACAAATCACAAATTCGAGCAATTATTTATTACGAATGGAAAAATAACAAAAGCACAAATGAAACTGTCTCAAAACTTAACGAGGTGCTTGTTGAAGAAACAATGCAACTGCGAACAGTGCAAAATTGGTTCAAAAAATTCAATAGTGGCGATTTTTCATTGGAAGACAAAGAGAGGCCTGGAAGGCCAAAAGAGTTGGAGGATTATCAAATTATGGACCTTCTTGAACAAAACAAATCAATTAGTGCTAAACAAATCGCTTCTGAGTTAAATATAAGCGACACAGCCATAAAAAAAAACCGATTGAAAGCGTTAGGATTCTCTTGTGAACTCGACAAATGGGTTCCCCACCAATTAGCTGAAAAAAAAACAAGTTGGATCGCATTGAAATTTGATCAAGACTTCTCGAAAGAAACCGAAATGATCCTTTTTTCGACCGGATAGTCACTTGCAATGGATCTATCTTGACAACATAACCATAAAAAGAGATCCTCCGCAAAAAATTGAAAAACACAACCTTGCTCGAAACAAGGTTATTTTATGCATTTGGAAGGATTCTCGTGGAATTATTTATCAGGAGTTTCTCAAATCTGGGGAAACCATTAATTCTGATGTCTACTGTGACATGCTAAGAAAAAGTTCATGCCATTATGAAGGAAAACCGGAGAAGTTTGATAAACCGAAAACAAATGATTTTCCACCAAAATAATGCCAAGCCTCACAAATCAATGAAGACATTGAAGGTTATTCAGGAATTGAACTGGACTCTAATGGAACATCCGCCATATAGTCCCGATATCGCCCCATCCGATTTTTATTTATTCCGGGTATTACAGAATCTCTTTATGGGTAAAAATTGTAAGAGTTCCGATGGTATAAAGAATGAAATACTTTCTTTCATTCAAAAGGTCGAGATTTCTTTAATACTGGGATCAATAGACTTCAGAGTAGATGGGAGGCAGTAATAGAAAAAGATTGGGAATATCTGAATAATTAACTGGTTAATAATGTTTTATTAAATTTTATTAAATTTAAATTCAGTCTTAGTTTAGTTTTTAATTAAAAAACGAAAAAACTTAGTTCGTTACCTGATATTATTATAAATCAATAATTTTAAAAATATCAATCGAAATCCTAATATATTTCCCTTTGAAGTTTGTATATAGAAAATCGATAATACTTTCTCCAACCAAATATTGACAGATGAGTGTATTAATAAAGGAAACTCAGTTGTGATATTGTACCCAAGCCTTTCATGGTTTATTAAAATTAAATGAGATTTTGATCGATCCGCAATACGTGAATAAGGTTCTGAATTTTGTAATTGAAAATCGATTATTTTATCAAATTTTTTATTAACCCTTTCATAAATAATTGAACATTAGTAACTAGGGATTTGAATAGGACTTTGTTACTTTCGTCATTGATATCACAGGTGACGGACTTGACTGGATTTTTCCACCTTGTAAAGATGCTTGATCCGAACTACATGTCTGTAAGGTGAGTGTGGAGGCCTCTTTCTGAAACCTTTCCACCCTTCTTTTTAACGTACTGCTTATTTTTGTTTCAGAAATTAAAAACCAACTTTTGTCACCTTTAAAATATTAAGCGACCAAATATTACAATTTTCACCAATCATTTTGTCGAGAGTGAAACAATAAATATAGATTAACAATATATCACTGCAAATTGGTTTTGCTGTACATCATTTGGGACAAGTGAAAAGACTTTGTTAAGTTAGCCCTTTCCATTTTCATGTCTCCTTTCCATGGAGTGTTTTAGAGATTGAGTATGAATACCCAAGATGTAGGTACCCTTAGATGTAATTAAATATGAGAAAATACGCCGCTGTGATTGGTAAAATTCTTTCTTAAAGAGGACTCTGCATTGTGAATTCTTTAAAGGAATTCCTTTATTTTCGTTCTCATACTTTTTCGATGAGATTCCTTAAAATTTTCAAAGCTCAAACTCAAAAAAACCAGGCGGTCCTTGAAGTGAAAAGGAAGTCGTGACATTTGACAGGACGACTTTCAAACATTAATTGTTTAAATTGTCCAATACGGATTACGAGGAATATTTGAGAAAGTTGACTGAAAACTTTGCTTAAGTCTAAACCCTATATTCCGCATCACTAAAATCAGATCCTTGTTTACGAACAATGATGAGTGTCCCTCCTAAGTGATCGGATACTTTTCATTAATTCTCCGTTTAAAATGTTTAAAATAAGTAACAAAGTAATTTTTATTTAGACTGAATTCCTTTAATACATGACAATCATGAGTGTTTTCATTGACCGTTTTCAGGATTATTATGATTATAATTAATACAACTACTATTTTTATTGTTATTATTGATTATCACAATTTTTTGTAATTATCATAATTTGATTTTTATTTTAGTATTATTTTTATTATTATTTTCATTTTTATTATTATTATTATTATTATTATTATTATTATTATTATTATTATTATTATTATTTTCATTATTATTTTTCTTGTTATTATCGATCAGTATTATTGATTATTATAATTTATTAACAATTATTATAATTTTCATTATTATTTTTATTATTATTATTGTTATCATTTCTATTATTTGATTATTATAGCTTCAATTTTTAATATTTAATTATAGGAAAATTGGTTGACGATGTTTGGCAAATTGAACATGACACCCTTTCCACGAACCGTCCGGACCCATCTTTGATTTCCTTTTACAAATATATGGAAGAAAAAATCGTAAAAATTCCCGACGATCGCCCTCGGCTTCGGGAAAAATTGGGAAAATTTACCGAAGAGCGTGGAGCTCAATTCAGACAGGTATTTCTTAGGTATTTGGAAAAGTTGGAGTGGAAGTACGATTATCATGAAAAGTTTACTGTGTCCAACAAAGACGGCAAGGGTTACCACTATATATTACCAATGTTTTTCAACACCATTAAACTTCTCTGTCACAACAACAGGCAATTCGCCATTATCATTCGTACATACGGCCTTGACAGTGTACCCATGCTCAATTCCATAGAAGCCTTTCTCAACGGGGAGCACCCTATGTTTCCCGAAAAACTCAATATTCCAGTACACAGCCGTGTGAACATTTTATCAAAAGACACGGATAAAAACGAATATGTTTATGAGTTCAAGGTCCACAATGAAGGGGAGGTCTGTCAAACGACCAGTGAACGGGACATTTATGAACACTGGAATTCAATAAGTGGTGTTGCGGCCGTTAAAGACGATTATTTATTTTGGATGAAGAACAATTATCAGTACAGTGCTTCGAAGCCTCTGTGGATCAATTACAAATCGAAGATGTCAGACAGAGCGATCCATCATATTTTCTTCGACGACTGTATTAGCCGAGTAGATCGCAACAGTATCGTTCATCTGCGTCGGTTCGACTCTGATTGTGCCTTGACAGACCTACCTTCCTCCCAAAGCTTGATTTTAGATCCTTCTGAAACCAACAAGTACATTGATGTGCACTTAGTACCAACAAACCTACTGGACTGTATTGATAACGAGAATTATTTTATGGAGAAGATTAGACTTTGTGAGAAGAATTTTGAGAATATTTATTTTTGATGATTTTCATTAAATTGATTTTCCTATTTTCATTTCTCTTTCAAGTACAAATGGTAATTTCTTTGCACCCTTTGGGTAATTGTAGCTTGCTTTTCCAGTCAAGGCTGAAGGCTTTATTAATCAAATCCCAAACAAGGTAAGGTGATAACATGAACAGACCGAATTGCTTCCTTAAATATACGACTTAACCTGGCTATTTAAGTTAAATATTGAATCATCGGAAGAGTACATTTTATAGGTAGCCATGCTTATTGACAAGTAATCTTTCATTTCCTTACAAAATGAAATTTTTGCAATGTGATCATATTCTGATAACTGTTGAAATAGGAAATAATGATATACTCTAATGCCGATTTTTTATCTCAAGACTCCTCTTATTGTTGAATATGGTATCTGATAGATATTTTTGGATGTTCTTCATTCAAAGTTTTAACTGAATACAATTTTTGGTTGTCATAAGGTGATCTTCCACTTCTAGGCTTGTCCAGTACTGAATATATTTTCAAAAAAATCGTATGGCGTCAGTCCTTGGAGGTGTACTTTTCATAACCGATTTCCATTGGCACCGCACTCTCTTTACGGAACCGAATTTCACCTGCCATAAATTGATTTGAACCCTTTCGTCCAATATCAACATTATTGAAAATTATCAAGTAATAAAACTAAAATAATTGATAATTCTTGGAATAATTAATATACATAATACTATTAGATGTAGGCATGAGTGTTAAACCATTTTTTCTCGTTGTTTTACTAATCCAAATATTATCAAATGACTGCCGCGAAATATTACATTGGTAATCAATATATTAAATTTTATAAATATATTAATTTTATACTTAAATTATTTTAAAAACACTAAAATATAAATCTTCAAAATGAGTGATGACAAATCTTATGTTCGGTGTTGCATGAGATATGAATTTGATTAAGGCAAAAATGCATCATAGGCATTTAAATCAATATGTTCCGTTCTTGGTAATAATATCGTTTCCCGCAGTACATATAAATGCTGATATCGTCGATTCAAAGAAATCTTGATGTTACCGATCGACCACGTAGTGGTGCTGCTGAATGAAAATACAGCCTAGACGCAAGCAGAACTCGCTAAACAACTTGCAGTTGATCAAAGAACTGTTGGGAGATGGTTACACGACATGGGAAAAATTCATAAGGCTGGAAAGTGGATTCCGCACGAACTTTCCGAAAGCAATATTTTATGCTGATTAACAACATGTGCATCTCTTATTGCTAGACAAATAAAAAAAATAATGCCGTCCATATGTTTTGGACCACCTCTAAAATTTCGATAAAATGATGAAAATATATAATTATAAGTACTTTAATCCTGTCTATATTTAAATATATG